>JAMKCH010019034.1:0-22066 GCA_023653785.1 Ophioderma brevispina | reverse complement strand
AAGAGTATTTCATTAGTCTGTATATCATATTTTTTATCAGCTTGTTCTTGTATTTCTCCTCCTTAATTTTCTTTTTCTGATGTGACCTTTGACCCTACCACTTTCCCTAATTCTATTCCAAAACCTTTCCTATACTACTTCAAGAATACAGAACAAAATATTTAAACAAACAATGACTACCAAAATTGAGGTATTTTAAGTGAGGTCATTTCTATTATTAAAGACCTTGAAGTTAATTGTCTTCATAACTCATACAGGTAGTTATTGTTCTCTGATTAATTTTGAATGTAATTATCCATCATCCAATCTTTGAATTAATTAACTACATGGGGCCGCACATTTTCCTAGAATGTGATTTTGTTTAGCTCTTTCTGCCATTTCTACCAGAAATGATTATTACAGTTCAGGCACTATGCATAATATTCTACCTTAAAAGTATCCAATATATTCTCAACCAATGTTGTTTCATAATTTCACATGCAAATTAAAAGATGACCAAAAAACACATGAGAGAGTTGAGTAAGCCTGGGGGAAATAGTCTTCAACCTCTGTATGAAAATCATACATCAAAATAACAAAAGACAAGAATATACATTTCAGTACAATAAATATTAAAATAACCATACTACACTCTACAACCAGATCATACACATCTTTCAGTAATGTAAGAAAATTTAAAAAAAAATTGATGATAACAATGCTAAACAACATATTTATAACTGTACCATTGCGCTTATATTTGTGCAGTCATGTATTGACAATGGTCCAATTCATGTTTAACATAATATTCACTCAGATATAAGGGGATATTGGAATGCACATACCTGTTGCCTTGGTAACTCTGTAGGGCTCTCTTTACCAATTTCCTCTCTTGAGCTGTCAGATGATGCTCCATCTTTAAAAAGAAGACAAATCATAGCAAAAATACAAATACCAAATCTCATGTTTTTACCTAAAATGTGTTATTTTAAGTCATCAAACCATGCAGTTTTTAGAGCTGTGCTACTTTGGGAACCATAAAGGACAAAATAATCAAATTAAAGAAAGGCACACATTTTTATGTCACAATGAAAATTAAAAAAAAGCTGAAGTCCAAACAGGCAAAATCTAAAGGTAAAATCTAAATAAAATGCTCACAGTTATATACTACTGAGCCTTGCATGGAAGCTTTAAAAATACAGCCTTCACAGAATGCATGTGTCATATGCCATTACAGTTCGTGAATGGGGACAAAGGTCACATGAGATCACCAAGGTCACATGAAGTCACCAAGGTCACATGAGGTCACCAAGGTCACATGAGGTCACCAAGGTCACATGAGGTCTCTGATTGGCTCATTACATGATATAACATATAACCTGTTAATAGCAACCAATCATAGTGGCCCTTCTATACATCTGTACAAACAATTAAAGCAATAATGGCACATTTTTTAAGAGCATCCCCAATTTTCAAAATTGGACTACGGAGATATTTTCACAGTGCAGTGGTGTTGGTAATTGTCTAGTAAACTATACCTGCAAATGACAATGCTATAAAAATAGTACTAAAATTTACAATTGTCATAAAAGAAACGATTGTGTAATTGGAATCGGGATCCCGATTGTAATTTAACAGCGGAGCTGGAAACGCCAATTTTATGTTCGTTCATGATGAAATAGTGGCACCTCACAAAAAATTACTTCAAAATTAACTCCTCCTGAACCGACGGAACAAGCGTAGACGTGTACATGGCGCAATTTCCTGACTATTTCATATTGGAAGAACGTTTCCAGCAGCCATTGAATTATTATCAGAGATCTCCGATATTAATTATTCTTATTACCAAATACCTTCTTTTGCGACACAGAGAATTTTGAGCTCTACCATCCACAGGTATAGTTTACTAGCCAATTACCAATGCAACTGTGCAAAAATCTCAAAATATTTGGAAAATTGAGGGCAATCTTAAAAAAAAGTGCTGTTATTGCTTTAAAGGAGGATGGCCCGATCTAAGGATATGAAGTTTTCATCTTGATAGATTGGCCTTCACTTCAAAACCCCATCTGTAAAGTTTTGCGCAGATATTTCAACCCGTTTTGATGCGAGAGCTAAAAACGTGATTTTGTAAACCCCATAGAGTACTGTGTAAAATTAATATTGGTCGACCAACAGAGGTCACATTTTCGCTCATAACTTTGAAACCAAACATCCTTTGGCTCAAAGATTTCACAGGGTAAATGAGAAAAATAGTAGCTTTCTTCTGATACCAAAATGTTGACCACTTCCGGTAAAATCTGGGGCTTCTGGGGACGAGGCTATTAGCGATCGGGCCACGGACCTTTAAGCTTTTCTTACTATGTCTCTGATTGGCTAAATATATCATATATAACACAAATTATGTGTAACCAATAAAATCGGCTGGTAGACTTCACAGGGTTAAATTAGGCCATCAAAAAATGCAATGAAAACCAGCAAGTTGAAACACCTTAAATTCCCCACTTACCATTTCTTTAAATGTCCTGCCAACAGTGTACAAATCCATCTTGGCTAAGTCTCTGGTGACATCCAAGTCGTCCCTGGTCGTTCGGCTTGTGGCGGATTCTGACAACCATCCTGTCACTGATGATGTGTCGCTGGATGTCGTCCTGCTTTGGGAGGTGGTGACACTTCGTATCGTTGAGGCAGCAGTGGAATAACCTAGCAGATATAAAAGAATGGGTATTGAATCAGCTTTCTTGGAATTTTTATCAAACCTTACTAAAAACAGAATCACATTGACTAATCGATCAATCAATGGATCAATCAATCGACTGCAATCGTTGAGGCCTGCAGAGACTTCTTTTGATGCTAACTTTTTTCAGTGGCATTCACTTTTCTTTGCTTTTTGCAGAAGCAGATGTCAATGTTGCTGACAGGAAGGTGCAAATTCAGATAGACCCCCTCGGCCTATGAACCTTTTCAGCATATATACCTTGTGTACGAATGCAACTCAGCTGATTGGCTAGAAGTAAGGCAATAATTGTACTACTTTTGGAATAACATAATAAATAAGTTTTGCACTGGGCATAGGTTTGTAAGTTATGTTTAGTTTAAGTCCTTTCAATGCCGAATAGCACATACTAGGGCAGTGCCTATCTTAATTTCCATAACCCCAAATGCAGTGAAAGCCACCGTGGGGGATTAATGCACTGGTAGCTGTAAGTGTTCAACTTCCCTGCTCCATTCTTTGAATGCCGAGTGCCTGGCAAGAAGGCAGTAGGTACCATATTTTCAGTCTTTGATATGACCTGGTCGGAATTCAAACCTGCAACCTGCTGTGGGGCAGATGCTCTAACCACTAGGCCAACATGTCAGTGTACGGGTTTGTAAGATGTCTAGCATAATAACATCACTCTCCATAATTGATGGAAAGTGGTGACTAAAAAAGTTGTGGAAGGCATTGCTTTAATTTTCAGGTCTGCAAGGTCTGCTAGATTTGATCATGATCAATTTAACCTCGCAAACAAGTCCACTGAGTGAAACTTTGAGCAAGTTCAGTTCCACCTAGGGGAACGGGCAGTAGCGGTTTATCTTCCCTCGCCTGTCACCAAGGAGATTTGTTCTTGATGACGTTTACTTAATTCAAAGAGCTGTCAAATCGGAGGTGGTTTTCAACCTGCTCTGCAGTCAATAATTTATGTGTAATTTTTTTCTTACCTCCTGATGGCACAGGTGGTCCTGTCTCTACAACCAGCGTGGGGGCGCTTCCACTACCTTGTAGAAGCGTAATCAGTCGGTTGTGGGATTTCTTCCTCACGTCTAACCCATTTAATTTGAGAATGCGATCACCGGCTTTCAACCCTGATCTCTCTGCAGCACCACCTAATGCAGGATTAAAGGAAAATATAAGTGAGAAATTGTGGTAATCATCAAGCTATTTACACAGGCACTAACATGTTTGATGTATAGTGAGGAACGAGGACTTGTGGTACTAAAATCCTATCCATAGCTTCATGCCAATCCTGCAACAAAAATAGTCTTCCTGGCAAGTTTTTTTTTTTTTTTTTTTTTTTTTTTTTTTTTTTTTTTTTTTTTTTTTTTTTTTTTTTTTTTTTTTTTTTTTTTTTTTTTTTTTTTTTTTTTTTTTTTTTTTTTTTTTTTTTTTTTTTTTTTTTTTTTTTTTTTTTTTTTTTTTTTTTTTTTGAACTTTTTTGGTAAAAGTGGACCTAATCCCAAAATGGTCCTTTTTGGACTTTTTGAACATCTCATCACCAGAAAGTGGACTTTCTTGTCAAAATATCTCAACATTTTGGACCTTTTTATCAAAAAAAAAAAATAAAATAAGCAAAAGATGGACCTTTTTCCCCTTTTGTGGAATTTGGGGGTTGTGACCATGCCTGGGAAAAAGTGGAGAATTTGGGAATGACATTCCCAGGAAAATTTTGCTATTTGGAGGGAAAGCTTTTACCTTTAAATAAGAATTGAAGGGAAATATTGAAATCCTGGAGGGAAATTTTGCAATCGGAGAAGATAGCTCAATCAGGTAAGCGCTCGACTCCAGTGTATGCTCATCCATGCGTATAGGCGTGCGTTCGAGCCCTGTGAGATTCAGCTGTCTTGTAATTACCCTGGACAAGAAATTAACTGCTTGGTTGTCTCGATTTACCCATGCGATATTTGGGAAGCTGGTCCCGGCTGCGATGGTTATCTCGGTGTATGTTTGCTGATAAGGGAAAGCGCTGATCCCGATCTGCTGCATCCCTTGAAATGATGCTAAATGGTTTATGGTATGGTTGGGCCACAGTGATCAGCGACCATTTGTGAAAGCGCTTAGAGGCCAATAGCATAAGGCGCTATATAAATCTCTGCTATTAATCTTAGAGTGAAATTTGGATTGTATTCCCGGGAAATTTTGCATTTTTTCCAGCCCTGGTTGTTACCGCACCCCCTCCCTCTCCCTCCCCCTAATACTATTTTCCTTGTAAGCTTCACTTCTCTGCCACAGACAGCCAATGATGCTGACATTACTGCCTGCATTTTATTACACCTGAAAAGCATGCAGTAATCAGCTCACAGACCATTGCTTATTGTATATGTGCTAATCCACCTTTCACTTGTCAGAAAAATATCTTTCTACAAACCTGAAGTACAATGTCTGAATGCATTTTAATTGTGTCAAAAACATTTTTTTTTTTTTTTTTTTTTTTTTTTTTTTTTTTTTTTTTTTTTTTTTTTTTTTTTTTTTTTTTTTTTTTTTTTTCTGTGGCAGGAATTGCCGTAACTCTTCTGTTTTTTCATTATGTCTAAATATTCTTCTATATGTCATTGTGTCCCTGTAAATCTGATTTTAATCCTGAAAACAACAAATAAAACAAACTACCCAAAACCCTGTGGGTTCGGGTACCAAATGACAGGCAATATAAAGTCACATACGCCATCACTCATCATGCTATCAATTGCATGTAGAATCAATGAGAGATAGTGGGGATTTTCACACCCAGTATATTCAGTTATAGGGAATCACAGCTGGTGATTGAAAACATGTGTGGAGTGCTTTTTATTTTGTGTGTCTGCGGTGACAGATACAGTATATTTGTTTGTGTGATAGGTAAAAAGTATTGTCATTATCAATAAATTGAATACAATTGCTAGAATTCCCTTCATTTGAACTCTGACATACAAATAAAATGTGCTGGTATTAGACTGTTGAATAAATTTAAAAACATCCACAAGTAGAGAATTAGCTCGGAAGCAGGCAGACATTTGTAAGACATCTCAAGTACAAAAGATTTGCGTGATTAAGTCTGAAGAGAGCCTGCCAGGTATTCATGCCTGGAATGCAATTCTTACATGCTGCAAATGGTGCCTTAACCCTAACCCTGACATCGGTTTCTAGCCTATCTCCCGGGAGGAACTGAAGTAGTGACGGAAGAGGGGAACAAGAAAAGTCGCAAATTCGGGTGGGATTCAAACCCAGGGCCCTTCGGGCCCCAGCCCCATGACCCGGGATAGCACGCTACGGCGGTGTCGCTGGCCCGGCCAGCGATTTCGTGCCCATATGAGTCTTGAATTGGTTTCATGATGTCATCGCTACTTTCTGGACTTAGTGCATTTTTCTCAATTAACACAGTGAGTTTTGGTGAGATTTAGCTGTGCTAGGGTTAAGGAGGTGGGTGTAGACAAGATTACACAAAGGTCAAATTTTTAAATTGATCCAATCATGAAATTTATGTTGAAAAGTATACCATGTTATTTGTTTAACCATAAGGCTTCCAAAAAAGGTAGTTTGTACCATTACAGCCTAAAGTCTTGGAGTTCAAGGTTAAAAACAACAATCAATAAAAATACTGCTAGTAAACTTGCATCATCCCCCTGGCAAGATGGCAATCTGGAACATGACCTCAGATGACCTTTGACCTTTGTCCATGACTTTTGACATCATCCACATATGAAGGAACCCTATTGCACCTGAACCCCAAGTCTGGTTTAAATCGGACAAACTTTTCAAAGGAGACGCAAAAAACGAAAACCTACATTCGCACCCTCGCAATATCCCCCTCTGCTTTTCAAGCCAGGGGGATAATAAAATAAAAAGGATCAATTTCACTTGTACCGGAGTCCAATTTTAAATTACTGTTCATACTTGGTAAACGTTTCATATAGAAGTCACAAAGATGCAAATGAGGTATTACAATTGATGGATGGGATGATGGAGTAAATGGCAATACCTCATTTGCATCCTTGGGACTTCTATTTGAAACGTCTACCTCACACTCTGCCAAAAGTCATTGGACCTTGATCATTATTTCAATAGTATCAAAGGGTTATAATTATTATCACTAATTTGTACCCAACAATCCAACAGAATTGGCCTTGGAATTGTGTTGCTTCTCTTTTGCTCCTTCATTTGGATTAGGTCATCAATGCATGGTTTCACATGCACTGTATGTGGTACTCATGCATTGAACACATGGCCTGTGTAGCCTCTCTGTTGCTCTTTCAATACCTTCACATAAATGAGAGCTAGTCCAGACAGCAGTGGAATCTAGTATAGCTAAATATTTGCTGGACACGTTTTGAGAATTTTAAGCAATTGTTGACTCTCATGTGACCTATATCATACAGCTAAAACCTATTCCTGTATTTTTTACATACACATTGTAAATTCAAGCTTTACTTTTCATATTCTGCCAGCAAGACCTTGTGTGAATTTGTTAAGGTGAACAGCTGGTGGCATATGGAAAATGCTAATTTGGAGGCAGTGTCCTTGTATTTATATGCACAGCGTTTTTGTCACACACACAAACCTGACAATTATATTTATTCTAAATTGCCATAATTTTAATATAAACAGGAGCAGACAAATCACATTATCTGTGTATGCTACATTTGTACATCTTTCACTCAGTGCTTTCCCCTCCTTCAATTTGATATTATAACACATTATTACACCTTATAAATATTCATGAGATAATAGGCATAAGTGCTTCCTTTCATTGGTCAATTGCACCGGACACAGGGATGATAAATTGAGCTATCAGTGAATTTGAGCTATTTCCCATGTGGTATTTTTTACTACTTCCCCTATATCATCGTACCCAGAGGCAAAAGTTATCTATTTAGCATTTTGTTACGCATTGTAGTTATTAAGGTTCTCCTAAAAAGAAGGAACTTAATCCGTTATTAACAACAACAACACAAAATGGCCGCCGCCAGTAGTCGGTCAGCGTCTTTGACAGCCGACGAAATTGCTGCGTTAATACAAAATAAAGATGCACAAAACACAGTCGATTAGTCACAGTCGTCCGGAAGGCTGCATGTGAACATCTTTTCAGACTACTGTACGGAAGAAGGAAGTTGAGCAGTTCTCTCGCGGAAACTGAAGCACTAAATTGTGCCGACTTGGACGAGTTGTTCATGTGTTGAGGCCATTTTCATGATATGGTTAAAATTCTTATGCCCATTATATCATAAATATTTATGAGGTGTAATAAAACAAATACTACATGTTATATCGAGGAAATAGTGCAACTATTTTTCCCTCTTTTTTTTTTTTTTTTTTTTTTTTTTTTTTTTTTTTTTTTTTTTTTTTTCCCTCCAACCATGTAGTATTTGTATATTATTTTATACTCAATGGAGAAGAGAAGGGAGGGACAGCCTTCTAATGATAAAACTATTTACATTTATTGGCCTGCACTGATCTTTTAGTTTGTATAACTCCAATCATGTACCAGTTAGCCTATAATTGTAAAAGAACTATAATTTTCTGGGCCACAGTCCTCTGTGGCCCAGTGGTATTTCTCACGCCTAGAAAGCGAGAGGTCCGGGTTCGAGACCGTGTATTTTTCGTCTTTATTTAGTTCAGTGCTCGCCAGTTTCTCCGAGCTTCTATATAATAAGAACTATAATTTTGACAAATATTATTCTTTGAAAATAGTTAGAGTGCTTTTACCTTCTTCGAGTCAGTGACGTCAGTGTGTAATGCAACAGTCACAGCACTAAATCGCGAGCATTTATTCAAAATACTGGTGTATGCATGCTCGAGTATAAAAGCGGTGCGCAAACATGCACGCAAAACAGCTGTCTTAACGTGTTGATGTCGAGCAGGTAAATGGAGTCTAGTTATGTCAAATTTTTTTTTTTTTTTTTTTACAAACCTGGATCAACAGACTCCACCATGACAGGATTATCTCCAACCAGCATGAAGCCGAAGGACCCCCCTGACCGGTCCACTCGGACAATCCTGAAAGCAAACAAAGGGTGTTAAATAACAGTTGCATGTTAAAGTTCGTGTCCAAGTCTATCTCAATTATAGGTTAATAACTGTGCATTTACTTCTTTCTCGAAAAATGGAACAAATCAATACACACGTACTGAGATTTTGATGGGTCTAATGCAGAGGGTGTTTTGAATCAATCCCATGATGCATAGCAATGTGCCTATACCGTACTGTACTAAACACATGTCAGTACTTGGGGATAAAAAGTGTTCAAAAAGTTTAAGAACCACAAGACATTTCATAATCATGAAAAAAATTCCCTAAGTACTAACGCTTTGTGGGCTAAAATGAGTGTTAAAAACACAGTTTTTATGTGTTAAGAATAGGATTTTTATGTGATCACATGACCCTATTGAGGTGAAATTTCCCAAAACTGGTGCATTGTGGGATTGACTCAAAACACCCTCTGGGTCTAATGCATGAGCTTGTACATCATCTCTTACCTTTTCCCGCTCTGAGGAACATCTTTGGAAACCAGATAGTCAAATCTTTGTCTGTGCTTTGGTGGAACAAATATCCTAAAGAGAAACAAAATACACAATATACATTAGAACCTTTCATAATTTTTTTTTTTAAATATTGCCACATATGGGTAATTTCCAATCTTCATTGAACCTCTTTATTGGATAATGTAAGATGATAAAATAATGCCTATCTTAGATATGGGGGAAACTACTGTACCAAGAAAACTAGCTTTGAAATATTGTAAATTATGCTCAGAAATACTCTTGGCCAGCAGTTAATTTTGATCTGCAAAGTTGGTAGATTAGTGCAGTACAGTACCAGAATTGATAATTGTATGTTTTGATATCACATAAGCATACAGCCATTCAGTCTGCTGTCGTCTTTGAAGCCAAGAGAGCTGGGAATCAAAATAGGATTCAAAATTGTGGTCCTAAAGTACACATTTGCGACTGATGGAATTTGTGGTGATAGTTTTTACATGTCCTGGACTACTATATCGCAGAATGTTTGTCTTTCATCATCAGGGAACCTATAGAACCTTGAAGTCTTGTCTTGAACTGCTGGACAATGTTATCTTCACGACTACTCCGAAAAAGGAAATTTATATATTTACTTTAGAAGATTCCCATGGATTTATATTGTGGAACTTTGACATTGCATGCTGCAATTTTGGAGTCTTTGCTGTGAGGACTTATCATTGTTGAAGTGCAATGCTTCTTTTAAAGGTGCAACAAGAGATTTTGAGGCATAGTAATTTCAAATAGATTAGACACTCAATGGATTTCTGACCTTGTAGTATACTACAGATATGTCTTAAAGAGAGAAAAATGCGATTTTAATTTGCTTATATTTCAATGTAAAACATAGGCTGAATTCCGTATTTGCTGCTATACAAAATCAGAAATTGCAGAATTTTTGTACCAAAGAAATATTTCTCAACTTGAAATCTTTCAGATGGGGATATTTAGGGCAAAAATCAGAACTTTCAATTTTTTTGGGACACCTGATATGTGAAATATCTCATTGCACCTTTAAGTCTGGACATAAATTGCTACATCAGAGTGGAAATAAGTTATTTTGTAATCATAAGGACATTTTTGAGTGCAAGTATCGATTACTATTGCAATTGGAATTGTTTTGGACATTTCAAATTCTTGAACCAATCGTTTCATAATCAACCAAAATAAAATAATTTCTGTTATAATATAAAATTCATATCATTTGTGTACAAGACTCATTTGTTTGTGTTTTTATTTCTGACCTTGACATCCACAAGATACCGTAACAGATCTTTGTCATCAAAAGTAAATGTTATAAGGGCGGTGCCAGTTTATTCATAGGAGGGGCGAAGCATTACAAGGTAAAAAAACCTAATTTTTACGCAATTTATCACCTAAAACCCTTGTTTTTTTTCCTGAATTTTGAACCTCTCAGGGGTGGAGGGGGGAGGTGGAGTGTGGGATCGCCCCTGGTTATAAGGAAAAGATTGTTTTAATCAATGATACAATTTTGTTTTAACAACTCAACTTTAAACTACATTAGCTTCACACATATCCTACCTAATATCATCAAACAGTTGTCTTTGTGGGGTAGTGTTCAGAAGATTGGCCAGAGCACGGCCAAAGTTGTCCACTTTCTTGTCCTTGGCATATTGCTTTAGAAGAGTGATCAGAGTGTCCTTTTTGGCTGTGTCATTGTAAATACAGATCAGCTGTAAAGAAACAAAACAAAAAATTTTAGAATTAAAAAAACAAAAAAACCGAAAAAGAAGAAAAATTATAAATAAAAATTATGTGAATGTGAACAATAATAATAGCTGTCTGAATTGGGCAGAAAAAGCTTGTGTTCTGATTTTCAGTAAGTTGCGGCTTTCTATGTAAGATCAATGTTGCATGGTCGATTGGCCACACAGGTACACCTGTAAACTTGAAACATTGGTTGAGATGATGTAAATATTTCACATTTTAAAAGTAAGTCAGGAGACAAGGCTATGGATCACCAATGCCCTTAATTTTAAGGTATCTTTTACATATAAGAAGCCTGCACAGAATGGGTGTGCCAGTGGGTAGGAAACCAACTTGAAATGTGACATAGTCGAAACAGGCCATGTGAAAAGGGCGAGGGGGGGAGGGAGGGCGGCGCGAGAGCGCGCGCACCGCGCGCCGCACGCGGGCAGCACGGCGGCGGACCGGCAGCGCGCCCGGCGGACAGGCCCGCGCAAAAGCCAAAGAGCAGAACACGACAGGGAAAGGAAGAGAAGAAAGAACGAGGAAAGGAGGGAAGGACAGCGAGAAGGAGGGACTAGAAAAGGACAGGAGAAGAAAAGAGAAAGAAGGATAGAGAGGAAGGAGGGAAGGAGAAAAAACCCTTTCTTCATCTCTCCCTCCATTCCTCTCCCATCTAACCTCTCGCCTCAAACCTCTCACCTCCCTACTGACTTCTCTTCTCTCTTCCCTTTCTCCCCTCACTCCACCTCTCCCTCCTTCCTCTTCCTCCTTCCCTATCCTTCCTCCCCTATCTCTCCTCAAACTTATCTCCACTTGTAGTATTTTAACCCTCTAACTGTCCTTATTGGTCACTAAGTTACAGGGTTCAACATTTTCTTTTTTTGTAATGTTTCATTGTGCATTCTCCAGACATTATTCAGAATCAGCATGGAAAAAGTATTCATATTTCATTATGAGTCTATTAGTTAGTTAAGTTAGTGGTACAGAAAAGACAGACGAGATTCAGAAAAGAAACTGCATGAGGCATTTTTTAGTAGAAGCATTTTGAAACATTGTTTTAGCACTGAGTTTTCGTGCTGATCAGAATATACCGGTTGAGTGCTGTATTTTGAGTGCAAAAGGGGTCAAAAATTCAAAGAAATTCAAAATGGCCGCCAAAATATCACTAAATTATGCAAAGATATAAATTCGTAAATTTTCCACAATAACAAACATTAAACCTACTCTATAGTAGTTATAGAATATTAAGAATTGCTAATCATAAATTAGCTCAAGGGGGTGAAATGGACAAAATCAAGATGGCCGCCAAAATATTATACAAAACTTAAACTTTAGGCGTACAATCCCACAATAATTCAGTGTTATACACATACTGTCTCTTGAAAGTGAGTTATATGGTGAGTATATTACTATCAACTTATCAGCTTACGTTGTAGCCCAAGAGGTAAATGTTGATCAAATTCCCAAAATGGCCGCTAAAATATCATAGACCATTGTATATAGGTCTAAGCCAGGATTGTAAAAAGTCACTCACTGCCTGTTTTAATGTAGGGGTTTGATACAACTTTTAGACTGATATTTTGGTATGCAGTTAACTTTCTGGGTTTTTGGCAAAGGCGACCAAAAATCCAATGGCACCAAAATACAACATTTATCACTGAAATGTCAAAAAGGTGAGGTATTGAGTTTGCATACTTGTCGCCTGCACCAGAAAATATTGTTTGAGCAAGTCCAAAGACTGACAAGATCTAAGAAGCTCATTTTATGAGCTTCTTACATATGATTTCCATTTCTCATACTTGGATAGAGACAAGCGAATATTAATTTTGGGGGGGTGTTCTTTTAATTATGATTTTATGTTGCAAGTAAAATGATCGAACTAGAATGCTGAATTCAGGTGCCCAAGTAGTTTCTTCTTTCGAAAGGAAATTACAAATTGCCACTTTAAAAAACCCAATAGCAATCTCCCGAATAGAATTACTGTTATTCCAGAATTAAGTGACGAAAAATATGGGCCATAAATGCATTTTCCTTTATCGGATTACTTTTGAGAACTAAGCTGAGAACGTTACATTCCAAAAATGAGATCGGCATGCCTCAATTTCAGTAAACTAAGACTCCCAGAAACATTTATCGTAAACCTTTCGATAAGAAAATGCATACGAGGTCTTCTGACACCCCACTGTAAACAACTACTCATATTTTGGTATCTTTAAACCTCAAAGATCTTCAAAATTTCAAGTAAGTTTTGAGTACATTCCACAAATTTCATGTGTTTAAGTAATGGTTTTTGTTTTTCGTGCACCTTGGACTTAATTTGGAATCTCTAATTGAAAACAAGTAGAAAAGCCGGAAAAAAAGTGATTTGCTTCTTTTATATCATTCTTCATTTATGGAGCAAATATTATGCAAAATTTATTAAAATGTTTATAACTTGGCATTCGTTTCTTCGATGTTCCTACCATCTTTTCTAAACTTACTTCAAAGGAAGTTTATCATGAATATAAAAAAAATCTCTTCAACTGATTTCAAATAATATATTTCTAGAAACACAATACAAAAATGGTCTTCAGTAATTACAAAAGTTACATTCATCGGTTCCAGAAAGTTCATTGTAGGATTAGTCTTACAGGTAATAAATTATACTGTCGTGTTCCAAAAAAACGGCAACACTTGGTGACAAGACGCCATTTAACAGTTTTGAACAAAAGCACGGACTACAATTCTTGTTGTAAGGTAAGATCGGGACTGTTAGATAATGTCCTGAAAGTTCATAAAGTTAGAGTCAAAATTTTTTTACAGCTCGCCCCAAGAAATCAGGTAACCTGCAGAAACCCATTTAACAAAATTGAAGGCGCTATTAACTTCCAATAAGGCACTCTACGTTTTGCCCGCCAGAACCACCAGAGAATCGTTAAGTCCACCACCATTTTCTTTTTTAAGACAGCAACTGCCACAGATATTAACATGGAATGTTTCCCTGGTATTAACATCTAATAAACATCATTTAAACACACTTAAAAGATGGAATTAGGAATGTTTGATCAACAAAATCTCGTATTGTCCAAATTATATGGATTAGAGCTAATCATTTCATCGTCATTTGGTGACGGCACACAAAGAGTTATTCTAACCCAAATTTAAGACAGAATGAATATACTGATATTTTTATTTAGTTTTGTGGTGGAAACATATGTTTTACTTTCATAAAGTTGAGATGGGCCCATTTTCGGTAACAAGCAAGGTGCCGCCCAACGCATTTTCATTGTAGGTAATGTGGAGTTTGTCTATGACTTAGTCATAGTGGTTTATCGTCTTGAAACGTTTGTTTCATCACCAATAATTAAATTTATCAATACAGTTAAATAATAATTATGAAAATGCAGTTATTTGACCAGTAAAAGTTCTTCTGCAAGAAATTTGGGCAAGTAAATGTTGATTGCCAAATAATATTGCATTGCCATGCGTTCTCGTTGACAGTCTTGTGCAGGGTTACCAGCTCCCATTTTTGTAAAATGTCCTGCGGGTTACGTGATATTGGGGTCATATCTACAAAACTATTGACTCTATCACTATGATTTTTAAGGGTGTTAGTTAACAGTGGTATCGTACATTACAATAAAGAAGTAATCCATGTGTGTTTGTTCAAAACTTATTGAGGCTGACACCAGATTGTTGCGGGTTTTTTGGGACACACTATAAAAGAATAAATTGGAAGTGAGTTATCTTGTTTTGAACTCTATCTATGTTTGAATAATAAAAAAAGTTATAAAATATATTTCCATATTAAATTTATCTTTCAGTAACTAATGCAGAAAACGCTTTGTTTGTTTAGATTCAACAATTATAGATGTCTTTCGCATTGAGCCAAGAAACATACAGCTTTCTCAAAACCTAAAATATGAGTAATTACTTTTTTCAAAGAACTCGCGGTCTCGATTAATTATTCTTTCTTTTCAACGGGTTGGAATTGCAAGACTACTTAATCAACTTGTGTACGTTAAACAAGTTATACATGCATTTTTAATATTATATTCAATGATTCACAATTAGGAATCTGGTTCCAGTGAAATGTCTTCAAATAAAATCATTCACCTTGTATTCATTCTAACGAATATAACTCTACTATTGCGTCTTATAATCATTACCCCGTCTTATATTATCATTAACCCCATTAGGGGGGGGGGGGGGGCGGGGGCAAGTTGCCCCCCTATGGCTCAAATAAGCGGGAGTATATGGACCAAAATATGCATTTTCATTCATCTTTTTCGGGGAATTTTGACCAATTTCATCCTAAATTTGGGCAAAATTAATGTAAATTCGGAGATTTCTGCACACTACGCGCGCATTTCATCAAGTTCAGACTTCATTGGAGCAAATCACCGGGACGACATATGAATTTTGCCCCCTCTGGCGGGACGACTTGGAAATTGTTCCCCCTCTTGATCGACTGCATCGGTACGCCACTGACATACAGTCTTAACCTGTATCATATCATACACATGTTTTTTTTAATATTTGAGTTTAGTTTATTGCGGTCTTATATATAGGTCTACGGCATCTTCAAGCCACTAGCATTAACTATCACTAGTTTGGCAGTGGTAGTGTCGGCATTTAAAAGATCCCAAATATTTCTTTTAATCGAAAGGTAAGACCATAATATATCTGACAGTTTTCGTTTACTGAAATTTAGGCATGCCAATCTCATTTTTTTTGGAAAGTGTGTTGTAAGAAGAAGCCGATTGAACTCAACATTATCGTTCGGGTCCAATCATTAATAATGGGAAAGGATAAGTATAACATTGAATCGTCTGAAGTTTCCCTTCCCTTCCGACGGAGTATATTGGAAGGTGCTGTTGGGCCTTTCCAAATGTCATTTACAAGTCATTTGGAAGGTCCATGCAGACATTCTATTCTACAATGTATATTTTGCATACATAAAAGGACCTACAGCTAGGCCTACAAACTTACAAAGTGACTATACACAAAATTTAACCAAGCATAAGGCCTATGCCTCTTTCTTATTCTAAGACAACTAGAAATATGTCATTGCATTTAGATGTGCAATCACCTCAACTCTTCCTTTCACTGAATACAGGTTTCCCCCATGTACCTGTCCTTTCTTTAATGAACATAAATTTTGAATAAAAATTCACATTTGAGGAAGTATGTATTTTTCATTTTATTACGTTAGTATTTTGGCGGCCATTTTGAATTTTCTCCAATTTCGGCTCATGGGGAAAGAACTTATGCTGGTAAGTTATCAGTCAGAAATATGCTCAGCTTCAAGGGACAGTATATAGAAGTAAGTCCGATAACTCTTAAAAGTAGATATACATTAATTTATAAAAATAAATATGAATATGTTGCATTTGGCGGCCATTTTGATTTTTTTACATTTTGACCCCGTTGCACTCAAATTCAGCAAAGCAACCGGCATTTTCGTAATCAGCACAAAAAAATTAGTCTAGAAAAGTTGTTTGAAATGCTTCTACTAAAAAATGCCTGTACTTCCTTAATTAAGCATCTTTTTGAAAATCTCGTCTAGTCTAAAATGTCTTGTGGTTATTTGAGAAGACATTTAAAAAAAACCCAACAAATTGTATACATGTTATGATCTACACAGAATCTACAAAACAGTTAAGCTCCATTACAAGTCAAATAAAGTTTCAGCTCCTCAATTAAAAACGGCACGAATATGCATGCCTGGTTTTTTTCTACCAAGCAATTGGAAACCCTAAGGAAATTTGCTAGTATCAAGTTTATTTTCCCAGTAAACAATACATGTTGTATGTTTGTTATTGCATTGGGTAAGAGTAATTGTAGAAGTAAAATCCATTTCAGTAGCTTTCAGTTATAGATACACACACTTGTATCAGAGGGTGTATTGAGTCAATCCCATAATGCACCAGTTTTGGGAACTTTCACCTCAATAATGTCATGTGCCACAAAAATCCTATTCTTAAGACATAAAAAACCTACTTTTGAGACACGTGGGGTCACCAATAGACCCATGATGAATGTCAATAAAGTCAGATTCATGTTGTTGGGCAATTTGCTAATTCACCAACACACTATACAGGTGGATTCAAATACTAATATGATGTCAACACATGCTTATTAATTGCAAGATTGGAATCCAATCAAAATATCAAACTCTTGGCTACATTTTGATATTGAGGCTAACCCTACATGTAGAACAGCGCTGGTCTACAGCTGCTGCAGAGACGGATGTACGGGTATTTATGATGTACACCAGCTCCTTACAAGAGTCCTCCAGAAAAGACAGGAGGACACAAGCTCGGTGCTAACTGCTTACTGAAGCAATTCAACAATACATCCACCAACATCAACTGTTGTCCATTAGATTTTCAACTACATTTGGACTAGTGTTTTTAGCCATTCAAGGACAATTGAGACATTATTCATTGCTTTGTATTTAATGCAAATATGTGACCAGATGGTGACAATTGTTGCATGTCAGGGTCCTGGTCTAGTCACAAGCTTATATGTGTATATTACAGTTGTAACCTGTTCTGATCAACTGAGATCAATGGCAGCAAGAATGAAATTAAGATACAAGCAAAACTAAAATGATAAAACAGCATAAAGACTTTGTTTCTTTAACCCTAGCACAACTAAATCTCACCAAAACTCACTGTGTTAATTGAGAAAAATGCACTAAGTCTAGAAAGTAGCGATGACATCATCAAACCAAGACTCGTATTGGCACGAAATCGCTGGCCGGGCCAGCGCCACCTCCGTAGCGTGCTATCCAGGGTCATGGGGCCCGAAGGGCCCTGGGTTAAAATCCCACCCGAATTTGCGGCTTTCTTGTTCTCTTTCCCTCACTCCTTCAGTTCCTCATGGGAGATAGGCTAGAAACCGACGTCAGGGTTAGGGGTATAAGGCCAATCCTGACCTGCTTTAGGTCAAGAGATCCGACCCACTATTTTGAGCCATCAGGAGAGATGTACATTTACCATTCTTCCTTT
The DNA here is from genome assembly GCA_023653785.1 of Ophioderma brevispina. Classification (NCBI taxonomy): domain Eukaryota; kingdom Metazoa; phylum Echinodermata; class Ophiuroidea; order Amphilepidida; family Ophiodermatidae; genus Ophioderma; species Ophioderma brevispina. Next base: position 4,139 of record JAMKCH010019034.1, on the reverse strand, counting down.
CACTCTCTTGATAGTTAGGCCACTGCCAACAGCTTGTCCTGTCAAACCATACTAAAACTCTTTTAGAGAATAAAGATAGGATTTGTTATCTTTGGTCTATCCAGTATCGTGTCACATTGAATAAGCAGGTCCAAGTTTTATGATGCTGTTAATGTATGCCAATATTATTCATTTTTAGGAGCATTTTGTGATCGTAGCACCCCTCCTTTCTGTTATGGTTCAACCAAATATCCCTTAAAAAAAAGCAGCTCCAAAAATTATGGTGTTGCCACATTCGGGCTTATGCGCTTCTTCAAACTTACAAGTTGAAAGCAATTTCATTGGTTATTGCTGTGTAATTGAGACGATATCACAAGGTATAGTGCGTACGGCGTCAACGTGCTACGCATACGCACAATTGAAGGCGCTAGAAACAACGACATGATTTTAAAAAGCCGGGATCGTCGTTTGTTGGTGCAAGTCCAAAATCACAGTGGAAGATCCGTCTTTAACCAGCTGATAGTTTCATCATCCAGGTTGATCAGGCGTGGATTCCTCTTGGGACTTGTAGACCTCACAATCATCTATTGATGTGGCTTAATGGTTTGTGGCTCTCCACAATCGCAAGTTTGGTGCAAGGCAGGGATAGTTCGTTGGTAAAATCTATCACAATTTCAGTAATAAATAAAGTGTTATAAGATTAAAATAAAGGTATTGTTTTTAGCCAATGCAGTGTGTATCTATCGTGTAATATCACACGGGCAACAGCATTATTTTAGCGTAAAAACTCGGGTCTACTAAAACAATGCTGTTGCCTGTGTAATATGACATGATAGATGCACAGCAGAGGCTAAAAACAATACCTTTATTCTCTAAATGTATCACAGTGGTCTCTCTGGCCACTGTATAACTTAGTGTGTTTACATCGGAAAATGTTTTAAGTCCTATTTTCTGGCAGAAACAACCAAATCTGCATTAAGCAACCAATAAACTAGGTTACGGTTAAGATGGCTAAAAAATGCATTTATTTTTCAAACCATTAATTGTACGGTATTATTGAATATGTGTTTATGTGATATCCACCTACATGTTTAAGACAATGGAAATGTTTTGATATGGACTGAAGTGCAGGAAGAGTGACCCATCCTCAAAATCAGGGCTGCTAAAAAAAGGCATATTGAGAAAGAGAATGTAAGAATGTATAGCCTAAAATCTTATGCAAATATTTTCGGCTTCCCGAGCATAATAGATTCTATTTGTAATGAAAATATAAAATTTTAAAGGAGAACCCGTAATAAGAAATAGCATTTAAAATACAATATTACATGTATGCTATAAAGCAAATTATTGAGCACATATCTAGTGGTTTCATAGAACAGAATGATATTAAATCATAAAATTAAATTGAAAGCATCTGGTTTATGCATTATTTAAATCAACTAGGTGCAACGGGTTTATGAGATATGGCCGACACATGTGCCACCTTAAACATGTATTTCCTAGATAGCAGTGTCCACTTCATGCAGCCATTTCCCATAACATGTTACTTGTTAATTGGATGTTTTGTTTTAACATTACAATTTAAATATGTTTCCACAAAATTTGCATGACACAGGAGGATGCACTTGCATTATCACTATCCAATATTGGGGTTGGTACATTTGGGCCCCCACTTGCCTGACCCGACTCAGAATTCAGCAGCATTTACGGAAGAAAGTGCAGTCATACTGTACTTTATCCGTAAAGGCTGCTAAATCTGGTTGGGTCAGGCAAAGTGGGTCCACAAAATGTACCAAATCCACGTATGCCTCATATGGGATAGATGTAAAAAGCAATGAGATTGTGTGTTTCCACAGTAACCCATGCTGTCCAATTAAGAGTTGACACTGGATTTAATTAAAATGCTGATCCAGTGGGTTTAGGATAGCAGTACCCACATCAACAACCAAAAGTTAGGGCAGGTCACTTAATTTAGGGTTGTATACGAAGGACCATAGTAGTTGTCAACTCCTAGGCTGCCTTCTCAAAGGAAGTCTCACTTTGGACCCAGGTTTAAACCAGGGTTAGTCCTACATGAGTGGACCTTTTCTGCTCCAACATACTACTAAAAATGCTGCTTGCTGCTTGTAAGGTGAGAAATTCCTCATTGATGGGTCATTGCGCGCCATCCATTAGAGAATTTTCTCCACCCGAGAACACAGTTTAACATTACAGTATTTTGAAAGCAAAAGGCCCATAATGATTAGACTACACCCTGTTTTTAAACCCAGGTTTAAAGTTAGTCTCCCTTTAGAATACCAGCCCTAATGTGTTCACTTTTAAAATATGCCATGAATACATTTATGTTTTCAATAGTTTGGCTCTCATCACCAGTGGATGTTGCCCAATGCGTAAGCGGAAAATCACAATGAAAACTTAAAAATCACCGATGCATCCAGAAAACAGTTACATCACCATGTATCATTCTGAACATAATCCCCGTAAGGATCCTTCCTCCCATATTCCTACATCGTATTTTTCTTTCCGCCCGCTTCTGCTATTATTCATATCATATCTAGAACCCACAATCTGGTTATGGCACTAGCGACACAATTAAATGCAAGAAATAAATTAGTCTACAAAAGTTTTAAAAATACAGCAAGTTAACTTGCCATACTATTCCCCTGCGCAAGGATGCCGTCTCCGAACATGACCGTCAGATGACCTTTGCCCTTGGGCTATGACATTTGACATCATTCACACAGGAAGGAACCCCTATTGAACCTTAACACCAATCTGTTGTAAATCGTACTAAACTTTTTGAATGAGACTGAAAAACAAAAACCTAATCCAACTGGAGCAGAAAACACACACATACCATCACATACGGACATGTGCGCATCGCACAATCCCCTACTGCTTTTAAAGCAAGGGTATGAAGAAAACCCCAGTATGCACTTCACTGTTGCTTTTTAAATAAGACTGACACCTCTGGGATCCTGCCCCAAGACTGGGCCCATTTTTAAAAGACGACAGCCAGGTGACTCATCTTTGGGATAAGGCATTACTTTAACAAATGTTCTGTTAAGAGCTGTATACTTTGAAAGTTTTTGTACAAAGTTGACCAGATAGGGTCTGTGGGCTGAATTTTTCAAGCAAAACAGATTTCCATTATTGCCGAAACCGTCATAAAAATGGAAATTCCTAGAGATTTTGCTTGAAAAATAATACCCATTACAAATTTGTCTTTTGTACATGCCTTGAGGGGGTGGGGCCTTGAATACCTATTTTGAAAATGAGCCCATGTCTCAGCTAAAAAAAACAACACATTTTGGAGAATGGCACCCATGTCACGTAAGATTTCTCTGAAAAAAAGATGACCAAGTGGAGCAGCATATCCCGAAAATATAACAAATTATCTAAATAGTACATAAAAAAATAATTCCGTTAAACTAGTATATTATTCCTAAAAGCATACTGTAATTCCTTTCCTCTCCATTCAATATGTGACCGGTTGATAACATTGATAAACATATGACCTGGATTTACCTGAAGGGGAAAATGAACGCAGTTATACATTCCAAATACCACAATTAATTAAAAACATCTAATGGATGCCTGCATAGACCTGTACGCATACAGTACATAACCTTTCCACTGTCAGGAGCCCCATTAATTCTTGTGCAGTGAGGTATACGCTCGCTTTGTGTACAGTTGCCTGACAACAGAGGTCATACAGGACAACATATTCGGCTGGGTTTTATATTTCACTGCTGGGGTTGTATTTCTGGTGGTGCACATATTGTGCAGTCATGTCTTAATTGTAACCTTCCAAATGTTTGCTTTCTTTATTCTATAAATGTATGTACATATGCACACTCTGTATGTATATTCCCCGAATAAACTAGTTAATTGCATACCCCAGAAATGCTGTTAGCAGTCATTATTTATGCCGGGGGGGGGGGGGGGGGGAATGGAGGATTCAACTTTTTTTTCGTCAAAATTTTCGCGTTCCCCGCCTCGCTTCCGTTCAAAATTTCACACTCCCCTTGATCATGCTGATTTCCTCCTTTAAAAGTTCATGGTCCCCGCTCTCTCGTTGAGTTAAAAATTTCACGTTCCCGCCCACTCTCTTACCAAAAAATTTTGGTCCCCCATCAAATCCTCCATCCCCTCCCCTG
>JAMKCH010019033.1:0-21605 GCA_023653785.1 Ophioderma brevispina | reverse complement strand
TTATAAGCAATGCAATCGATCTTTTTGAATATAATGGGTATATTTTTCTCTGACAATGGCAGGGGAGGGCGGCCAAGCAATCCCAGATTTTGACGTCGCCGTTGATTTGACGCAGGGAGGCAAGATCTTGATGAGAAGCTCTGACTTTTTGTGTTTCAAAACCGTTAAAGCAGATGAATTCACCCCAATGTAAGGTTTTTTTTTTCTTTTCTTATATGGTTGGGGGGGGGGGACGGGATCTTTTTCACCCAGATTTGTTTATGGTTTGGCTCCGTGTTAATTGTTGTGGTATTCTGGGCTAGGTAGGTTGCTATGTCTGGACCTGGTCTGGACGAGTCTTGGCCGCCATCCTCTGCATGATGGTATGGATTTTATCTTCATTTCTCTCTCTCTTTTTTTTTTCATTCTACTCTTTTTTCTCATCTGTGGTTTCCACGTACATATGTTGTATTTGATATTTTGTACTTATTGTTTCTGGATGTCACAATAAAAAAATGCAGGGAACGTAAAATAACGGCGTGAAATCTCAGCTTCAACGTTATTGTTGGTTTTTGACTTGTTTAAACAATATTAAGAATTAAAACGTTATTACAATCCTCTGACTAAATTTTCACGGTGTAGCTATAGCATATACAAACGTTGTATTGATACGTTACCACGTGGCTGTAAACAAGTTATATTTCAGGCAAACAATTTTGAGAAAAAGGCAATAAACAAAGGGAAAACGTGAAGAAATAAATATTTATTCCAGTTTATACACTTTGTTTTATATGGTAATGTACACATTCTAATGTCACCAATTACTTAATTATTATCAAATGAGTATACTTATGTAAATACAAGTACCTTACATTGATTCGAACCTGGGCCTTAAGATTACAAGTCCTAAACCTTATCCACTACACTACATGACTTTACTAATAGCAGATGCTAAAATTAAATATATATGTGTGTACTACTTTTTTTCAAATTAAACTAAATATATTACAAAAAGGAGGAATTGTGTTCTACAAGAGTTTTTAAAACTATTTTGAAAAATGATAGGGAAAATAAGATTTTGATTTTTTGAATGACGTTACTTACGACGTTATTTAACACATTTTATAGGTAAACCGATTTTCATAGTTCATATTCTTACATTAAAACAAGTAAGTTACATAAAAAACGTAAAATTACGGAAAATATATATAAATACTACCTTTTTTCAAAATGTGTAGTATTATTTTCTAACCACTGTTTATTTACATTTTTCTGCTTCCAAATTGTAATTTTATATTAGGTATAGGTAATAAAGCGTTAAGATTATTGGATAATTGGGGTTTACCGTAAAGTCTGTTAAAATTAAGAACATTTTAACAGTGTAAAGAAGTACCAATGTGCGTAGCTAGTGCGAAGCAGGAATAATTTCCACCCCATATTTTTATACTTTCCTTATGATGTCATATGGTGATCTCATAATGGGAATGTTTGTATTTATTTTGATATTAATGGAAAGAAAAATCCCTAAGCTTCTGCCAAATATATAACTTATAAGGCCAATTAAAAAAAAGGGGGGGGGGGTGATTACCACAACCCCTTCAGGTGTGTTGTTACAAAAAATGGCTCGGTTACATGAGGGTTAAGAGTAATTGATACTTGAGTGTTTTGGTGTGCTTATGAGTTATTTTAACACTTAACTGCATAAGGGGTTTGCACTTATATAACCACTTTCCTAAAGGAATTTTTAGATGAAGTCCACCACATGTTAGAAGACTTCAAAGACATTAACAATAAAGAAATAAAAATTGAACATTTTATTCAGTAAGAAGACTAGGGGAAAAACAGTGATTTTAATTTTGCATCAAAATGTGCGAAAAAGATACTAATTAGTTTCTGCATTTTCTATGGCATTGATTCACCTAAATTTCTGCTGATTGTTTTAATTGACCAGAATGAATTATATTTACCATATTAAGCACAAAAATGAATGTCTTATGCCATTTTCTATTTTTTAGGGTTTATTTGTATAATTTACCATAGTTCTCTACAGCAAACCGCTATATGATTTTTAAAAATATTATGGCACCAGTGGCCTACTATACTTTCCAATACTTTTTTGATTAATTATTTCCTTTGTTTATGTCACTAGGTGTATGCATTATGAAAATCATAATCACAGTAACTCTATTATTTTTTTTTTCATTTTTTGTCATGGGCACTTCGTTAGTGCATGGCGGGCTCCTAGGGACCCATGCTATTTAACGCAAGAATGACACAATGGATTTGAATTCCTTCATCATTGCAAGTGCAACTAAAAGCTAGACAAATACAGAAACTATAAAGTAAATTTATATTGCAGAATTAAAAAACGTCAGCCGAAAAAAAAATGGGCCCTAGCACCCCTTCTTATGCAGTTAAGTGTTAAGCTGTGCAGTCTATATTCTGAGATTCTTAAGATTTCAGATTAGATAATTTTTTTTTAAAACAATCACGGTTAATTGTTTTCAAATGGAATTATAAATAAACATTCGAGCATGTGGAAATGAAGTTAATGCAGCCATTAACAAATACCCATCAAATGAAGGCATCTATAATATTTAAATTTTAATTTGTCTTTTAGCATGCATGATTTGTCAATGAAATTTTACCCAAAATGTGTATTTTTTTAAAGGAAAATTGGAATTTTTATCTTCAAAATGTTCCACTTTTTAAAGCTGCATTTCAATAAGTAAATGACAAAACAAAATTTTTGTTTGGTTTTTTTGGATTACCCAAAAGATTTAATTTATTAATTGAAATATTGTGATTTTGTTTTGTACGTTTTACCGTGTGAGTATAATGTTGATTTTGGTAACAATATTTCTGTGCTGTGATTCTTCGTGTTTGTTCACAAATTCAGGAATTTTGTAGCCATTTCATTTGGTATTGCTTTTGAAAATTTAGGTTTTTAAATTTCCTATTATACTCAAACCTAATAAGCATAAAATTACTACATTTTTTGTTTTATCTATGAAAGTTTGTGCACCCCTCCCCATTTTCCTTAAATTATACCTATTAGTATCTCTAAAGTAAGTTTCATCTGTGAAATTTTTTTTAAAGAAGTTGATTTCAACTGATTTTGGTAGGTATGGGTATAGCTCCATTGAATGCAATGGATGTTGACCTTTGGTGCTCCCTACATTAGGAACTAAGCATTTAAGACAGTCAAAACTATTCCTTATTTTAATCCTATGAGCTCTATCAATAATTGGCACCATTTTTTTCATACAAATCGGAGTAATTTCAAAATTTGACCCCTGTACAACTGAAAATGACCGTTTTTATAGGTTTTTGCTGTTTTTAGCCTATAACTCCAAAACTTTCGGCCGCAGATAGTACAAACTATACCTTTTTGGAATCCTTATGATTAAACTATTAACTTGGTATACTTTTCAACATGATTGGATCAATTTCAAAATTTGACCCCTGTTATTGACCTTTGACTCCCGAAAAAAAATTTCCCCACCCCCTACGATAACTCACTTTTTTGGGGTAAATGTTGACACCTTTACCTACCAAAATCAGTTCAAATCAGCTTCTTTAACATTTTTTCACAGATTTGCTAAGAATATGTTTAATTTTGAGTGACTATATGATGCTGTGTACGCTACCCTCTGTAGCGAAAAATAATAACTAATTTCTACAGTTGACAAAAATTGTTGGTCCATGGATATTTACTGTAATTTGATCCTGTTAAACTTAGTTTGCATTAAGGACTGTACTGATTGATATGTGTAAATAAAAGAGCTGATTGTATAAAAATGGATCCATCGTGCATGTGTTTTTCTATGGTAAGAAAACGGTTTTACCTGCATGTTGGGTAAAGAAAAAAATACTTAAATTGTGTAATCTTACACAACTTTGTGTAAATTTTACACAATTTGATGTACGGGTAGAACCTCATAATAATTAGATAAAATTTTACTTAACAAAAGTTAAGAAAAAGATACTTAAAATTAAGATAAAATATACAAAACAATTCAGTAAAATTACATAATAGTTGAGTAAAACTATTACAGAACAATTGAGTAAATAAATACCTAGCAATTATGTAAATATTTACATAGAAGTAAAGTATTTTTTTACTTAACATCTGTGTTTTATTTACAAAATGGGTGTTAGGTAAAATTTTACAAAATTGTTATGAGGTTCTATACGTACGTAGAAATTAAGTAAAATTTTACATAACTCGTGTAAGATTTTCTCTGTGTTTTTATGTTATAATTTACTTTTAATCCCATCATTATATGATTAATCGTTTTTTAGAAATCCTGCGCGCAGCGAAGACATATCGTTGTTTGCTTTTGAGTTATCGGCAATTTTGTCTAGATACTGTTTTTAAAAAAAAAAAATATTTTAGAAATGCTATTTTAACATTTTTATCAATTAGAAAACAAGCACTTGAATTTTCATTTATAAATGTGAAAATTAGAGGTCAAATGCTTAAAGGGCATTTCGTGATCCACAGCCTCGTCCCCCGGCCCAACTTATCTAAAAAATGTTGAGATTTTTATGATATCATCGGAACCGTAATATCACGTGTGCCCAATCTTACGTGCAAATTCGGTCGCATCTGTAAGAAATTCGCAATTTTGTATTTTCTGTCCGTAAACGGACAGAAATTACAGCACAGTAGCCTATGGGACGGTGGGAAACGCAAAAACCGCAAGATCGGGATCAGCTTAAATTTTGAGAATAAACTTTGGGATGAATTTAGTATTCTGCCACCACATCCTTCAACATGCAGTTTATTCCGTTGAGGCAGCCGAATTCAATGGGTGGTGGCACAATACAAAATTCTTTCCTAAACTTTTCTCAAGGATATCTAGTGATCAATGAATAATACAGAAGGTGCTGAAATCACGAAATGCACCTTTAATTACTTTTTGAGATATACTTTTTAAAGTGTAAAAAATTAAATATCGCAGCTTGAGGAAACAATAAAATACATAAGAAATATCACAATGAATTTGAAGTCGCGAGGCGACATTTTTTGAACGGAAGCTCCGATAGTTGTCAAACAAAAAGCAAAAGAAAGGTAAATTGTTCTTATTTTAAATTTTAAATGTTCATTTTAGCCCCTCCAGCCCCATATCCCCCATAAGTTATGCATTTTGGTTCTGCATAAAATTATTCGGTCTGAGGATGAAAAAAAAAACATATCTTTATCTTGACTTTCGTGTATCTTCTTTTACTTCTAATAAACATTAAACCTTTGCCTCAGGGGCTAAGTTAATCGAACAGCCCTTAGGTTGCACATAAACATAATATGAGGGAACTGTGAAGTTGTAGACGAGGCTATTGAGTCTCGTGATGCTCATCGGTCAGCTTCATTTTAGTATTTAGCACGTTACTTCCACAAGGCTTGGACTGGCTGGGCGTTAGCAATCGACTTGTGGGTAGAAATGAAGTTCCAGATATCTGGATTGAAGAATTGTTGGAAAATGGCTAAGTTCGTTGTAGTTGTTTTAGCTGTTTTTGAAACACACGTCAGCGCGGGTAAGTTTTGAAAAATAATATTTTGTTGTTTTATGTTCGAGTACAGGGTACCTCTGGTGCGTCTCATCTGCCTCAGTCTCAGCAATTTAGTCAAATATCACGTAAATGAATCGTGCATTATTTGTGAAGGATGATACAAAAACGGATCGCATTTTATTTATGTTGGTTTAAAATAAAATGTATAAAATGTGATAATAAGAATTTTAATCTAGGTTTCAAAACATAGAAGGGTGCAGAATTTTCATCAATAAATATTTTGTTGAAACGAAGTATTCATCCTTGTTCACCATGCAGACACCGTGTAGTTTCTAATCATGGGTGGTTATTATTTTGTACAACACAATCATTGAAGCATTTCTCTTTTTATCAAAGTGCTGTTTTGCAACACACACGCCAAAAGTTCTTGCCCCTTTTGTAAGTTATCGAGTCGATGGTGCTTGCGTGAATGATGCGAAAAAATCGCTTCATCCTCTTATTTTCTCAAAGCCAATCCTTTTCAAAGAACTTTGTCACGCGGCCCTGCACTGCTGGCCTTGTGTGATATAAACACTATTTTAATTCAAAGTAGTCTCCTGTTTAAATTCTATTCAGACAGTACTAATAATGGTTTAATGTATATCCCCACTGCCTCATTTGTCATGGCCGAAACTTTTCAAATGCAAATTTGAGTCCTTCCCTCACTCCAAGGAGGGACTCTAACATTTTGCCAGCGTTTTTTGGTCAGTATGTTGGCGAGTTATTGTAACCTCATACACGTACGGGTAGCTTGTTGGAAACGAGACTATCCTCGGTGACGACAAAACTCCACATAGTTCCAATACATTTCTTTTGTTTTTATTGCCGAGCTTGGCGAAATCGCCCTTGCGTGCCATACGAAACCGAAAAGGTGGAACTTTCATCCAGTCTAAATTTTGTGAAAGAATTTTGTTTTGTGCTACCACTCCAATGAATTTGGCAGCCTCAACATAATAAACTACATGTTGAAGGATGTGGTGGCAGAATACAAATTCATCCCGAATTTTGCCCAGTTAAACGAAATCACGCCTTCTTTATTTAGGCCTATATCTAGTAATCCAAAAGTAAACATATTCTTAGCAAATCTGTGAAAAAATTTAAAGAAGCTGATTTCAACTGATTTTGGTATAGGTAAAGGTGTCAACAATTACCCAAAAAAAAGTGAGTTATCGTAGGGGGTGGGGAAATTGGTTTTTCGGGAGTCAAAGGTCAATAACAGGGTTCAAATTTTGAAATTGATCCAATCATGTTGAAAAATATACCAAGTTAATAGTTTAATCATAAGGATTCCAAAAAGGTATAGTTTGTACTATCTGTGGCCGAAAGTTTTGGAGTTACAGGCTAAAAACAGCAAAAATCAATAAAAACGGTCATTTTCAGTTGTACAGGGGTAAAATTTTAAAATTACTCCGATTTGGATAAAAATGGTGCCAGTTATTGATGGAGCTCATAGGATTAATATATAAGGAATAGTTTTGACTGTCTTAAATGCTTAGATCCCAATGTAGGGGGCACCAAAGGTCAACATCCTTGCATTCAATGGGGTTTGACCTTGTCCCCCCCTACTTCGGAAGATTAGTCGGGGTCAGATAGCCATCCCGGCAGGAAGTTCCTTCATCCGGCTTCATCACGGACGATCAGCTCATCATCGTCGGCCTAAATCAAGTTATATTAAACCTGTACTGCGTGCGAGTTTAGACTCGCTTAAGAGCCGACAACTACAGCATATTTTCCGTTTTTGCATATTGAGTAGGCCTAATAGTTTATCCACAGAAATTTGGCGCGGGGCCCCAAGGGATGAATCTGTATTATATTTATCAAAAAGTATTATTTTCAACCAAAACGGTAATCCTCCTTATGTATACTGCGTGCGGCTTTGGACGCTTCGTAAAACGACTAAACTGCAGCATAATTGACACTAATTGTCTAGAGGAATAGTTATACTACAAATAAATTTTGATTGGGCTTGTTTGAAGATATTTTAAGTATTTTCATCACAACTCCTATCAGCCGATTATTCCTGTTGTGTTGATTGAATGAGCAAAAAGATACAACCCTTTCTACGTCATAGATAATTCTCTCTCACGGTTTTTTGTGCGTGTATTTTTTTGTGCGTGATTTTTGTGTGTGGGCGGTGGATTTTTTTGTGTGTGCGTGTTTTTTTTTGTGTTGTGCGTGTTTTTTGTGTTTGCGTGATTTTTGTGTGTTATTTTTGTAGTGTTGCTTATTTTGTGTGTCCGTGATTTTATATTTTTGTGGTGATTTTTTTGTTTGCTTGCTTTTTTGTGTGTGCGTATTTGTTTGTGTGTGTGTCGTGATTTGTGTGTGTGCGTGATTTTTGTGTGTGTGCGTGATTTTGTGGTGTTTTCGTGGATTTTTTGTGTGTGTGCTTGAATTTTTTTTGTGTGTCTGATTTTGTACGCGATTTGTTGTTCGCGAAAAACTTTTGGATGACTTTCAGTACTCTCACAACACATCCATCATAGTGTATTTCCGTGAGGCTGCCGAAATTCAAATAGGGTGGTGGCCACCAATACTAAATTCTCTCCAAAACGTATCCGTTTTTTTTTAAACTTGCAAGCATGCATACGTACTTATCACTAGAGGTACGCAATTATAATCAAATGTAAACAATTTCTTTTTACGTATGGTAACATTCAGACACTATATTTACTAGCTTAAAGCTTACCATTTGATTTGCAACCATTAGAATCATTTAAGTTATTCTTTTATCCGCCTATTAGCTACTTATTTGTTGAGCAGCATGATAAAAATTGTTTTATTTTTTCACTGTCTGTGTCTGGGCATTTCATTTTGTTGGTTAGGTACATTTTCTATTATTTGTAATGTCCTGTAACGTTTAAGTTAGTGGTGACTTTCTGGTCGTATTGGCCTTGCCGGTCACCTCCTCCATATTCATTTTGTTGTTGCGTTTGTATTTTATTAATGATTAGGAAAATACAAATTTAATGATATTGATTGATTGTATGATTGAATTACCGTCTAATTCGGGAAAGTTTACACGTTTCACAAATACAGTATAATCAGCCACTTAAAATCAACTACAACACGGCAACCATTTAGGAATTTGGCGGCCATTTGTGCTGATTTGGCAACACTTTATTTTTTTTTAAAGATATTAATATTCAAATTTATGGACTATTATCATTCGCTTCGAAACAATAAGATTTCCATTGATTGATAGGTACTCTGTTTAATAGCAAGCACATCAAATCCCAGCATGTTAGCAATATTGGAGTCATTTTGATTTGGCGGCCATTTGTATTGATTTGGTTAGGCGCATTTTGTTTTTTAATTCAAATACACCATTGAGATATGTTATGCATTGCCTCAATATTCAAAAATGAGATATCACCAGCTGAATATTGACATATCCGTCAATTAATTGAAAAAGAAGTTTTAGAAAATTAAGGCCTAATTCAAAATTGCTGCCAGCCATAACCACGAATGGCCGCCAAAAAAAAACAATTTTTTAGATATTATTATATACTAACAAAGTTTGGTTTGGGCAAGAATCAACCCGAACACACTAGCATACACTAACCCTGCTAATTAAACTTTATTATCAGTTACCCATTTAACTGTGGTAATTTTTTCCTTTTAAATTTTGAATTTTGGGTTTTTTATTTTGTCATGTGTTTTATTTTGATTGTTTTTTGAATTTTTCTTAAAAAAAGTAAAAAATTTTTTATTTACCTTTAATTTTGTATTTGTGTTCATTTTTATTTTCAATATTATTTCAAAATATTTATTTTTTAATTTTATTACTAGTATTGTTAGTGACTTGGGATTTCATTTTTATTTTGTTCATTTGCATTATGTATTTGGTTTTTATTTTTCTATTGTTCTAACAGATAGGTAAAACAAGCGGTTTATCTGCATATACATCGGGTATAGAAATTGTAGAATTGATCTCAACATTTCCATTTATTTCTCCAATGCAGAACATTTGGGTGTTCCAAGCTACTCCGCGAATATACCATTGAGGAACATCGAGAGCTGATAATCTCGACCAAAAATCACTGGTGATTATCTCTAGAACTGGTCCTGCGCAGAGCTAGTCACATAAATTGTAGAGTATGGTAGATATAATTACACTTTTTTTGGCATTAACGATAGATGTAAATTCGCCCAACACACCACTAATAGGGTCTGGTCGGGCAACCCTCTGCCGAAAAGTGTTTGGGGAAAAAGGTAAAAAATTGACAGATTTAAGTGTAAAGATTGAAAAATAGTAAGAAACTGGAACTTCTTGGGCCCTATTTTGGTTGAAATTATTTCAAAGATACCATCAGCACATATTCAAACAAAAAAATTATGATAAATCATTGTCTCATTGAGAGTTGCACAACTTTTTGGGAAACACCAGGGCTGTACGCAGATTTATTTTTTTTCTTGGTTGGGGGGGGGGCGTTGGGTGTGTCTGGGACTTTCGTACAAGTGGACTGCTTTTTTCGAAAAGTGGACGTTTTTTTTTTTAAAGATGGACATAACCCCCGCTAAAATAGTCCTTTTTACTTTTTGTTTGACAATTTCAATTCACCACCAGAAGTGGACTTTCCTTTGTCAATATTTTTCTCAAATTTTTTTTGGACATATCAAAAATCATCAAAAAATGGGTCCTTTTGCCCCTTTGTGGACTTTGGGGGTCCCCTCGCACCCCCCCCCCCCCCCTTTCGTACTGGCAACAAACTGTTTAACATTGTGGAGATTTGAGATTATATTTTGACCATTGGTTGGACCATTTTGATCCCTTTTCAATAGAAGTAACACTTAATATTTTTTCTTGTTGGCGATGAGTTAGAATGATTGAAAGGAAATTGGGTCTGCTAATTACAACCCCAAAACAAAACACAATCTTAACAGCTTTCATCACTTCATCCAACAGCTTTCATTCACACCCATTAAGGGGTACGGTGATCTGAATATGATATAAATAATGTAATGAACGAATTGTTAGATTGTACATTAATCTACAACTGCCTTTTTATTCGATCGCAATCAGAGATTCGGTTCCCGAGATATCGCTCTGATCAAAGGGAAGCGGTGTACGCGAAATTTGCACAAAAATTGCATCTCCTATATTTCATTATGTGAAAACTTTCAAGGGTTAATATTCCAGACATTTAAAAGAATTATTTGCATACTCTTATATGAATTGTATTTATTTGGCTAAGTCGAACTAAATAAATGCTCATTGTTTTTCCAGAACTTAATGTAATTAAATGTCACTGGTACCGAGATTGTTTCACCCTGGTATAATTTTAAGAGAAGTATTTTAAAATTGATTTACTGGACAATGACAACACTTATTTTATACTTTTTTTCATTGATACTTCAGCATAAAAGCCATGTAAAAAAGAAAACAATTCCTATTTCACATCAAAAGCGCTCTCAATATTGTCTACATGTATTGAGGTCTATACTCGTTTCAAATATTTATATCTTTCCCTGGAGATCGCCAGCGTACACAATTGTTGAAAAAAAAACCACTCCTTGTCCTCCCTGGAGAACTATGAAGTTAAAATTTCCAAACAAATAAAAAAAATAAAAAAAATAAAAAAAATTCCCCCCCCCCCTGATGCGACACGCTAGGAATCGATAGAACACCTTCCGGACAAAATACCTTTAGATGATATCTATCCCGGCTCCTCTTCCAACCAATTCTTTTGTTTGTTACCAAGTTGGGCAGAGCGGCCGTGCTGGTAATTTCGGAGTCGCCGGTTCGAGTCCGGTCAAGCCCATTTTTTTCAACCCTTGTTCGCTGACTATCTCCAGGGAAAGATTAATAAAATACTACGCCCTTGTCTACTGGAGACTATGTATTTTTAAAATTTAACGAAAACTAACTTAACTAAAGAACTGTACAAGCTATAAACACTAAATTTGAAACCCGCAACCTAAAAAGGGGCATTTCGTGATCCACAACCCTCGTCAACCCGACTTACCCCTAAAAAGTTGAGATTTTTATATCATCTGAACCGTTAGACCTTAGTATCCATGTGTACCAAATATGGCGGTGCAAATTCGGTTCGTGTCCGGTAGAAATTCGCAATTTTGGTATTTTCATGTCCGTAAACGGACAGCATTACAGGACGGTATGGACCGTGGGCGGCTGGTGTATAGCCTAATTGCATAAGCTGCAAAGTGCATAAATCCGCATAAGCGTCATAACCTGCATGAAAAGCCTGCATAAAGTGCATAAGCTTATAAGTCCATAGGTTACAGCATAATTCTGCATAAGTCATAATCGGTATAAGTCATAATCCTAAATACCTGCCATAATCTGTGCATAAGTGCGTAAGCTGCATAAGCTTCATATGCATACGTGCATAGAATTCATAATTGCATAGATCCATAAACTGCCATCAGATGCATAAGTTTGCATAAAGCTGCACAGTTGCATAAGTCTAGTAATTGCATAAGCGGAATAAATCATGACACATAAGTTTAGGCAATGCTAATCAACCTTGAAACACAAAGGAGCCGAGAAACATCCACAACCATCATTGGAACCATCCCAATGACCACTTTGTTTCAAAATCATTATTTGACCATTTTGACCAAAGTAGCTGTAATCGGTGTCGCAGGCCATGCCTCATCAAGCCTTGAAACACAAAGGACCGAAAACACCGGAGACCATTCAGAAAGCATCCAGGAACCTTCCAAAGTGTTCCCACTTCTATTTTAATTTTTTTTTACCATTTTAGAATAAAAATAAACCACCATCAAAACACATATATAGGCACCTGGAACCATCCAGAAAACACTTTCGGAAACCATCCACGAGGTCCACTTTTAACTTGTGAACCAAGTAGCTGAATCGGGGGTCCAGGCTGTCCAATCACCATTGAACGCACATGTACAAATCCACTAATCCAGGGACGGAAACACTGAAACCACCAAGAAACAATCTGGGAACCATCCAAAGTGTCAACTTTGTTTTAAAAATTATGCAGACTATGCACTTATGCATATCAGGATTATTCAGCTTATGCATTGTGCAGATTATGCACTTAGCTTTTTTTATGCATCTATGCACTTATGCAAGGTATGCATCTTATGTGGTATGCATTGTGCAGATTACTGCACTTATGCAGCTTAATGCACGTATGCAACTTATCAGCTTATGCAATTAATGCAGCTTATGCCTGATGCAGCTTATTCGGGTCTGCATCTGATGCACTTATGCAGCTTATGCAAGTTATGCAGCTTATTTTTATGCAGATTATGCACTATGCAGCTTATTCACTTATGCAGCTTTATGCGGGTTATGCGCTTATGCCACTTATGCAGCTTAATGCAATTATGCAGATTAGGGCCAGCTATTCGGGTTATGCAGCTGATGCACTTATGCAGCTTATGCACTTATGAAATTTATGCAACTTATGCGATTAAATATGCACTTATGCAGCCTTTGCATTATGCAGCTTATTTCGGTTATGCAGCGTTTGCACTTATGCCTTATGGCAGCTTATGCACCTTATGCAGATTATGCACGTATGTAGATTATGCAGCTAATAGTAGCTTATGCGCCTATGCCAACTTATGCAGATGATGCATTTATGCAGCTTAAGCCCTTTGCAGTTATGCAGCTTATGCACTTTGCAGGTTATGGCATCTTATGCACTTATGCATGTATGCAGCTTATGCCGCTTATGCAGCTTATGTATGCAGCTTATGCACTTATGAACTTATGCACTTATGCAATTAAATGCAGATAATGCAGCTTATGCAATTCTGCGATTATGCACTTTGCATTAATGCAGATAATGCAACTTATCAATTGTCGCGGTTTTTACACCAGGCCGGCCCTGGGAAACAACATTTGCTCATAACACCAACCCATGTCTACAATATGTGCAACACGTATATACCACTATTTAGGAAATAAAAAATACATTTCCATTTTACGTCATTTCCAAGTTTTACTGTTTTCAGATCCCATCCTCACCCACCCCTTAAATGAATTTTTTTGCAATATTTTGCTGAATATTCTTCAACTGTACATTAAAGCAACCACGATTTGTTAGGGGAGGGGCGATTATTTTTCAAAAGGGAACTATTAATTCTCCAAAATTACAACAGATGCTGATTTTGGCCAAGTGGGCTTTTTTTACCGTCAAATATTTACTTTTTAAAACAAAAACATAAAAAGCAATTTCCTCCTCCCCATAGAAAAAATTAATTTTTTGTTTTTTTGTTCGGCATTTTTTGGGGTTTGATGGCTTTTTGGAATGAGTAATCCGCCCCACCGCCCTTCCACTGGTTAGGGGACGATGTTTGTGCATTATGACAAATGTTTAACAGAAGCAAGACTGCAAATATGTAAATCGTGCTTTATTGGTTATATTTTTGAACAGGAATTTGACCAATTGGGTGTAATATGACCATTAAATATCCCAACTGTTTTCAATTTTATGCACTCCTAACAAGTGAATAAGTTTAATTGCAATTGATTTATTGAAATTCCTGGCTTTAATATAGTCGAAACATATATGTCTAACAAATAATACATTTGCTGGCTTTTAAATATATCCGTTTTAAAGTCACTGTTGAAACTTGGGGGCCATTTCTGGCTCAATTGACCCCAGATTCAACATTCAAATCTTAAATCTACAGCTATAAAGTTGGGAAATGTAAATACTATTGTCAGTTTAAAAATGTTGTTGAATTGAATACAAAAAAACATCGCCATTTACCTTACTTGTGTAATGTTGACCTTTAAAAAAGATTGACTCTTAGTTCTAATATCCAACCCAGGTTATGATCCACACATGTGTGCCCAAACTGGTAACCATTGAACACTTTCTAACTACTCGAATCATCTACCCAAACTCCAAAACTAAAGCCCGTTTCAAAGTGACTGACGTACTGTGTTTTTATATATTATATTAACGTTTTCTTGCTTTCCATTTGTAGAGGTCAATAGCGTCTGTCCGACTAAGGTTAAAGCTACAGCAACAGTTTCCACGGATTTCACGCTAGACACTTGGGTCATATTTGCTCCTAATGAACTCGAAAAGCCAGTGACAATCCGTATAAAAGACGACGAGGAGGAAGAATTCCGAGAGTTTTTCTGCTTAAGAATATTCGTGGATCCGGGGAGTGAATATATAACCAGAGTGTACATTCCGGGAAATGATTGTGAGTTGAATCATCGAATTGCTATTGTAACAATGTTGCTATTCTACGGTGATTTAGCTAGAGGCAATAGTTTCTTTTTTCTTAACCCGCACTTTTCGTCTTTTTTCTCTTTAGGCCTACTTCTTGAACTGCTTTCAAGGGATAAACAGCGATTTGCTGATAAAAAAATAATCCTATTTTGGTATTTTTGTTACTGGTATGGATGTGCTAATATAACCTGCAAGTGGTTGGCTTGAAATCGGTGTATTAAAGACAAGGCAGTACTTTTTTTAACGTGATATTGTGCACCGTGGCCTGTACAGTTTGACCTCAAACACAAACATTAACAATTCAAAGCACATTACTTTCCCAGCTACGTGATCCCGGTGAGCACTCGCGTAAGATGTCCCTGAACACCATTACCATGATCACCCCGCTATTAACTAGAGCAATTATATCTGCAAATGCACTACCCTCATGCATTATCCTATAGACCACTGGCTCAACTCTCGGATATTTTTGGACAATTTTTAAAACCAGTTAAAACTAAACACACCCAAAAAATAACTCCCCACCCCTGAAATTTGTCAAGTTCAACAATATATCGTATCATACATTTGGCGATATAATTGGAAGCGGTGTTTATTTACGCGTATTTTGACACCAAGTGGTGATCGACTGAGTAGTATTGAAGTTAGGCATACTTGACCGAACTCGCCCCGTGATTTAAAAGTTGTAGTAAGCCCTATCATGCCTATATAGAGCAGAATTAGTCTGCAGAAAAGAGGATTGCATTGACTTCCATATCTGCAAGCAGTATGATTGTCATATCATAAGTGGGGGGGGGGAACCATTGGAAAAAGCGTATTTTAGGTATGGCATTGTTGAAATATCTGACGAACCGCCAGCAAAACTGACTTGTGTCGTTCATACATTATTTCTATTAAAAGCTCGTCACAATAATACAATAAACTTTTCCATATGGCAATAAAAATCCATTTAAAAAGGAAATTGCGAGTAAAAAAATTGATAGCAATGTTCATATTTGGATAAATAATAGTACAACAGGTAGGCCCATATTCCAAATATCAAAGCAAACCATTTTCATGTGTCATAAACACTTTAGAAACCCTAGAAAAAATACATCTTTCCCTTAAAGAGACACTTGCACATTTGATAAATAGTGCGCCCTCAAGTTTTTTTTTCAAAATTGATGTTTGTGCATGGTTGTAAATCCTTTATATATACTTTAGCCCTCGCCTGAAATGATTAAGCCCAAATCAGCGCCCTTATGGGTAAACAGAACAATTGTGCAATAAAATGACTCCGGAGTCAGTTTATAAGCAGACGACGGAAATGGAATTTAACAAAATACATGCCGGAGTTGATTCCCACGGCATCCACCTTGCTTGATCGTTTTGTGACCTTTGTGGGTTTAATAGCAATGAGTACGAGTTTTGATATTCATGTAATAGACACGTTTTTTGATTATTAAAGTTTCGGCAAACTTAAAAGTTGGCCAACAAATTCCCTGGATGTCTTGACCTCTTAGTAATGCCCTATCTTGTTTGGGGTATGTTATGTGTAAACTATTACTAATTACCTACCTGGTTCGTCCAAAACACTTGAAAAAACCTATACAAAAGCAACATTAATAAGGTAGATCCAAATTAAAACTATAATTTCGCGGTTCTCGGCGTTCGCGGTTTTTCCGGTCGGCGCGGAGGGGTACCGAGGGTAGGGTTATTTGGTTCCGTGCGAACCTTATCAGACGTAACCTGTTAGCGTTTTAAACTTTGTCACCACCGTCGGGTCCCTGCCTGACTACCGCCCACAGGGCCCTTTGCAACTATACAGGGCCCCTTTTAACTAGCTTGCTTAAGTCCAAAGGTCTTTTTTTGCTCAATCGAACTATCCAAGACCACTTTCACAACTGCCTGGGAGCCCTTCACAGCTATCACAGAGCTGTCATTTGTCCCAACTACCCCAGATACCCTCTCATCTACCAAAGGTGGCCTTTCCCAACTAACCCAGGTTCCCCTTCCTTTCCACTACACCAGGGCACATTTCTACAGTACCTTCACACCCTCTCCCTTTTTATCTGGCCATTCCCAACTACCTCATGTTTTTTTTTTTGTATTACAATGTGATTCCATCATGCGCTTATGATATTGGGCAAAAGCGCTTGACGGAATAAATGGCAATACCTCATTTGCATACCATGAAACTTCTACCAGATTTCCTTTCCTTCTCAACCTCCCCGAGTTTCCCTTTCCCACTAACCCCCGGGGTCTCTTTCCATCACCCAGGGTTCCACATTATACAGAGTGTTTGCCAATCACCCCCTTCCCCCAACACAACCCTTCCCCACCCAATTCAGGTTCTCATATCACCAATTTGAAAAAAATTGAAAAAAAAATAAAACAAAAATATCTAATTTTAATTATTTTTATAAACTGTATATTTTGTTTTTTGACTCATTTTCTCCACGTTTCTAATTTTATTATATTTGTTAAAAGCTTTATTTTATTTGGGTCACTATTTGTCACTTCTATTTTTATTTATTTTTATAATTGTTTAAAAAATATTTTTTGTTTCTTCGTATTTTTCCTTTTTTGAAAATGTATTTGTAATTTTTGTTCATTTCTAATTCAGGTTTTATGTCTTTAAATTAATTTGTATTACTTTTTAGTTTTAATATTATTGTCATGTATTTTGCCTCATTTTAAATACTTATTTTATCGTTTCATTAATTTTTGTTCGTATCGATATTTTTATTAGTTCTTAATTGCTTTTTAAACTTTAATGTACTTACGAACGTTTTCGTAATTTATGCTCAAGTTTATTGTTTATTTATTATTACTGTTTTATTTTTAATAATAGTATTTTACTAATACCGGACGCCGCATCTTTCCTGGACAACCCCCTTGCTTTTCGTATTATCAACGTGGTATTTTTGGTTTTTTCATATGCTTCCAACGAAATTTTATAATTTTTTTTAAATTTTTTTTGCTTAATGTTTTTATGTTATAACAAACTCGATCTGGGGTGTTAATGTTACAAAACTTCCAAAATGTCTGTTTTAATTACTTTAATTATGGAACACTCGTAACACAGATGATTTTTACGTTAGACATTGTAAACCATTTTGTTTTTCATCAAGACGGATAAGAACAATGGGCCCACATTTACTGGAATGAATTTTCATCACCGAATATAATAATAATACTCAAGGGTTATTTAAATCTCAAAATCTGGCCTGTAGGCCAAATTGCTTTAGAGACTTTACAACTTAATAATTACTAGACAGAAGCACGGCAACTGGAGGCAGCAGCTTAAACGGTGCCATATTGCAACATTCAAACCTACGAAACACACAACGGATTGGAAGTGCAAGCTTTAGGTTCCTTTGCCCATTTTCAAATGACCCATGGAAAAGTGGGCATTCATTTTTAATCATACTGCCTATACAATTAAATCCCAAAGGGAGTTCCCGAATTAATCCATAAGCGGTCCCACGAGATATTCTACGAACCGAGGCCCTTTGCTCAGAGGTAAGCCTTGCTAACCGCAGACCACGTCATTTTCATATATTAAGTGTTCTACAAACATGTATGGCGTTTAAAAAGCAGAAAGGCAATATGCTGATTTCGTATACCTAGATCTAACTTTAATTTGTTTCAGTGTTTGGTTTATTCATTACTGTCATAATAAGCTAACCTAAACTTTGTTTGCAACATTTTTTTTGTAAGTTTTTTTTATTTTTGTAAATTATTATAATACTTTTTTGAACGTAAGGTGGGCCTTCGTCTGGCCAACTTTGGCCTTTGGTCACCTCCGCTCCTCTAATGTAGTATTTTTCTCACTTCCTTTGTATTCGTCCTCCTTCTCCCCCCTGTTCGCTGCTCTGTCCTCCGCCCTTTCCTCCCTTTCTCTTCTCGTTTTTCCTGATGTACAGATGTGTAGGTGTCTTCATGTTTTCATTTCCTCACCTGGGTTCTCTTTGCTGTCTTTTCCTTAGTGGCATGGTGGTGTTTGGTTGAGGTTTGACAGTTATTGGGGGGGAGTAACGTGGTAGGAATGTGTTGAGGGGGAAGGAAGGGGGCGATATGAGTTGATGGAATTGGGGCAGGAATTTTTTTTAGGAGTGTTGGGCGTTGAAAGGCGGAGGTGGGATTTGGCTGGTCTTTTGGAGATGTGGCCCGTGTAGGAAGCGGTGGGGCCCTTGCGGAGGGGGCACGCAGGAGGCAAGAGGGGGAAGGGGGAGGGGGGGAGGTGATGGATGGGGGAAAGGGAGTGGCCGGGGTTCGTTTGTGGCCTGGGAAGTTGGTGGCAGACGGAGGTCCCAACGGCGGAAGGCACGGGGGTAGGTGGTTAAAAAAGAAGAAAAAAGGGCGGGGGAAAAAGCAAAAAATCGGCACATCTTTTTCTGGGACAAACAGCTCAACAAGAACAAAACTAAGTAACAACAAGGAAAAAAAATCAATGTTTTTTTGACCGATTTCGAACCCTGGGAACCAACGGGGGGAAAATGATACATGCGTAGCGGCCTTAGACCACTGCTCCACTAAGAAATCTGTCATGTGAATGTGTCATCTGTTTCCCTTGCTCACAAGCTTATGGAAGGCCAGATTGACACGACCACTAATGCCAAAGAAGATAATACTTACCGAGAATAAAAGCGAACCAATTACTCCATACACTACATCACTGAACTATTTTTTTCCTATAGCCTATAAAAGAATAAAACATTACATAGCTCTAATGGATACTTTCACCATCAGTGAAAATTATATAGGCCCTTTATTTCCGCAGATAGCGTACACATCAACCACTTTACTACGTGTAACCCCTATTACGACATGACTATTTCCACATGGCCATTTCGAGGACGAAAACAAAACACTCAAGTACTTGAACCACTTGCCTCCAATCGTCCAAAATTCCACCTTTTTCATTCACAAAAAAACAAACAAGCCTTTCGGCCCTGGAAGATCTCAACACATAACATATCCAATTTATAGCTTCCAAACACACCTCTCTCTCTATCCAAAACGTTGACAGAAGTTCAAATTTTTCTCACAATGCCAAAGGCAGTATACCCACCCCCCAATACGTGCATACTTACTGTCTTCTGACGGTACATTTTTGTGATGTTTCAGTAAAAAAAAGTAACCACTTCCAATATCATACTACGTCTGATAATAATACAAAATAGGAAGAAAAGAATAACCATGACCGTGCACTAATTGGCATGCCGAGATTACTCATTCGCAAGTGATTAAACATTCGAGAGCACGCACGCTTAATATATTTTTACAGCAAAATTTGTCAAAATACCCCTAGCTAGCACCTTATCAATTTGAAAAAGGTTGTGTGTTAAGTGTTTGCTGAAGCCAATTAAATCCTCGGGTTACATGTCTACTTACGTGATTTACTCCATGATTTAACCACCCCATTTAAAATTTGGTGAACAAATACGTTAGCAGGTCAGGAGGTCCATCCGATCCGTCTTCCAATCATCTTTGGACCCCCTGATTCCCCGGAAGTATATCGAATTTTGGATATCAGATTAAAGGCCGTATTTTTTTTCTTGGTCATCATCTTGAAATGGTTAACCATCATATTAGCACATTATTGGAAAGGGCTTTGCAATATTCAGTTATGTCGTCTACCATCCAAACCGCAAGTTTGTTTCCCACGTCTTGATGGGATGTATGTGCAGTACTGCAGACGCTTCATATCAAGTAGAGAACACCATAGACATAATCGGAACAAGCCCCTTTAAAATAAGTGTGTAAATTTGTGCGAGCTTTTTCGCAAAGAAATATCGGACAAAATAAATTCGTTAACTTTTTGACGGTCGAAAATTAAACCGATGTAAACTCTTGTGATCAGGATGATTCCCTGATACCCATGTAGGCCTCTTATTATGTGTCAACTTCATGGGTTGAGTGGAGTTGGGGGTTGTGTAGAGTGTGTGCGTCGAGTGAGGTGGGTGTAGGTGTGGTGTGTGGGGGTGGGGGGGGGGGTGGGCGGGGGGCGTGGGGCAGAAAATAATTCAGAATATGAATAAAGTTTTTTTTTTCAGATTGTTCTCAGTCGATACACCTGCTTAAAAACGGATAATGCCGACGATGTCACTAGAGTGGCCGATGTTATATACGTGGGTCCATGTTTGTGGCTCAGCCGGCTATTTCCGTGTAATCGATCTGGCGATTCACCAGAGTCGGATGGATCTGCTGATGTATCTACATCTGGATGACTGAGAACCCTTGACCAAAATTCAATTGGAGAATACTATGGAATACGTAAGTGATATTTCATGTGAAAGCAATTCATTTTTTGTTGAACATTTTATTTTTAAAAAAAGCCAAAACAGAAAAATCTGGAAAAATACAAAATTTGTATTAAAAAATTATAACAACCACTGTTATCCGGTTGCCTCAGCTAATAATTGTTAAAACTGACCAAATGCAAGTGTCAAGTTATACAACCAATTGGGTGAACGGTTTGAAGCAATAGTTGATTAAAGTGTTATTGTTTGCTATAAGACATATAGTGATTTATCGAAAGATGTGAAAATATTGGAAAAGTAGCAGGAATAGTTCACAAGTGAAGATAAGTCTCTAGACTTCTCATAAGTTACCTTTTCCAACTGAAGAATTAACAGAAAAGGAATGAAACGTCAGTGTCTCAAAGATACGAATCTCCATTCATTACGTGTTGCAGTAAGGGTCCGAACGGATAGCAATGACTAAAATATCCGATTTTTGCCTATTAGGTTTCCTTGTGGTCCTATCAATTGCAGGGTGTGTTAGGATCTCTACTTGTACAAACATCAAAAATCTGATGTTTATGATTTTTCGATTATCTGATTTATCAAATCACTGATAGTGTCTTTAAGCATTAGGCTTTAATAGGTG
>JAMKCH010019032.1:0-31347 GCA_023653785.1 Ophioderma brevispina | reverse complement strand
ATAGTCTAGTTGTACTGGTAAACGCCTGATAAACACTGGTAGGCCAAATCAATGAAGTCCTTGTTGTCTATGTGTCCTACTGGTAAACATCAGTAAGAGTTTTAGTATCAAACATATGTTCAAGATTCATAGTTCTTTTATCATAAAAACCCTTTGTGGACCTTGTTCTAGCATTTCAGAGTTTGTTGGAAACTCACTGTCCACATAAAACACAGCACTGCACCATTGTCCATGAATGCAGATGGGCAATATGCCTATCCACTACTCTTCAACTTTACCAGGACTGGTATTACAGTCATCATTAATGGTCTGCTGCCCTCTGTGTTTACACAACTTGTGGTTTATGCTGACTGGCACTTCTGTATTTGCCTGTCAGTCTTTGTTGATACCTTTTCTCTTCTTGATGGTATTCCGGGACTTTTTTCCCGGTATCGCTCAGGTAATGTAGGGCGGTCGCAGGCTTCCTTGCACATTTTTACAATTGCCCATTGTGGATTAGGGCAATGCCTTTTCATGTGTCCTTGGTTCAAACAGCCAAAACACAGCCCTTTCTTTCTGCAGTGTTCAGATTTTTCTTGTGCTTTCCGGTTCTGGAACTTTCTACACTCAGCTATGGAGGGACGAGGACCACAACAGAATAGGACATGAAATTGTTCAGCCATCTTTTCTTGAAATCTTGTTCTCGGGTCTTCTTTGTGAGCTTTGACTGTAGTTGCATATGCACGTGTGCCGCCTCCTTACGGATTATGCTCTGCCTTTCCTGGGGTACACTTGGTTTACCCAAGACCCGCTATTCTAGGGTCATTTTCATCCGGTCAGAGGCTCACGAACCTTTCAAAATCTGCAAGGTTGGTGCTCTTGGACTGTTCTTCACGTACTTCCCAAAACTTGAGTGATCAAATTCTGTGGAGAGGCACAGGTAACTTACTGCCCAAACAATCTCAGGAAGTCGTAACTATCCCTGGCTGTCATCTCCTATTACTCATTTTTGCTGTGTAAAACAATTTGTTATAATGTAAAGCGACTTCTTCACTCGCTACTTATCTCCGGATCACAGCTGTTTTTGACCCATGCAAACTTGTCTCTCTTTTATTTTTAGAGGCAATTTTAAGCAATGGCGACAATCAATTTTGACAACTGAAAAAAAAAAAAAATTTTTAGTTAAAAAAGTTAAGGGACATGCAAGCGCTATTTATTTCTGCGAAAATCAAAAACTCTTGCGGGAATTCTTTGCCATTAGCCTACAAGGGCTAATTTGGTATGTTATAACATCAATAAAGCGCCCTCTATATGCCTATTTCCCATAGAAAACGTGTACAACTTAGATTTTTTTATGTAAATCTATTTGCGGCCCCAATGAAATTTCATCAAATTTACACAGAATGTAGTTAGTGGGCATAAATACTATACACTCCAAATTAGTTGTCCAAAGTGGTTCCCCGTTATTTGTTTGTTTTATTCTCGTTTTTGTCATAATAAAAATGAGACTCTCTCAACGCTGTGTAATGGTACTTCTCGTACATATTCCGTTGCCTCCTTTTGTATTCTCTGTCAATAGGCTAGGATGGCCATAATCTCTTCTCAACAGGGCCCCTTTGCCGTTCATATGCCACCTCTTGTGGCTCAATTAAAGTGCAGTCCTTGATGCCTTGCTTCACCATGAGTGTATTTTTCAACAGCATTTCTAGACGTCTGTTGCATCAGGGGTATTCCTCGCTACTACTATTTGAAGGTTTCTCAACTGATGATGGAAATTCCAAACCATTGCTCCATCAATTTATCGAGATGTGCTGCTGGCAGTGCTGATTCCTTTGTATACAAACTAGTTTATTCAGAACAGACATAACATCCCTGATTTTTGCTTTTGTTTCATACATCTGGCCACTGCTCTTGCAAGATTTGGGAACTGCTCTATAATGTCTTATTGGGTGGCTGATGCGATAGTTCCCTCTGGCAATTGCATCTGGCAATCCACTCTGTATTAGACGTGTTGGTTCACATACTGTATATGGGGTGATCATTTCTATGTAAGTGTGGTAGTTCACTATATGTCAAATGTAGTGGTGCCCTCCTGTGGTGGTAAAGCAATCCACTTGTGCTTGGTGTAAAAGTTCATTATGTGGTAGGTGCAATATGCACTGGCCGTAATGTTTCACTAAGCGGCCGAAGTAGAGGGTTGCTTTGCACTGCCGTTGTGGCTAGCTAACGGTGCGGAAAGTGTTTGTTTCACCAAGTGGCTGAAGTACAGGTTCACCTTTTTTGTGGTTCTCTGCCCAACCTAGCAGTGGCAGTTCCTCAACAACGTGACCCTTGGTGGCTCGCTACGTGCCGGAAGCAGTGTGTTCACCATAGTGCTGAAGTCCCATGGGTGCAAGAGCTATTATTTCTGCGAAATCAGAAAATCCATTGCGGATCTTGCCATATAGGACCTCCAAGGGTCATAATTTTGTATGTTTATAGCGCCCTCTATATGCCTATTTTCCCCATAGAAAGACGGGTAAGAACTAGATTTTTGAAAATCATATTTGCCCGCATGAAATTTTCATCAAAACTTTTACCATAATGTGTTGTTGGCATAAATACTATACTCCTCCAAGTAGATTGTCAAAAGTGTGTCCCGTTGATATATTTTTTGTTTTTCTCGTTTTGTCATAATAAATGGACTTTCAAACCGTCTGTGTGATGGTATAGACTCTCGACATATTCCTTTGCCTTCCTTTTGTATGCCTCTGCAAGTAGGGCTGGATGGCATAGGCTCTTCTCACAGGCCTTTGCCCCAATTCATATGCCACCTCTTGTGGCTCAATTAAAGTGCAGTCCTTGATCGCCTGGCTTCACAGATTGTATTTCCAACAGCATTTCTAGACTCTGGTTGCATAGGGTAATGCTCTTCTACTACTATTTAATTTTTCATGAATGAAGGGAAATTCCAAACTTGCTCCCTCAAATTTAATTAAAAATCGAGATGCGCTGCCCTGGCAGTGCTGAATTCCTTTTGTATCCACCCTAGTTTATTCAGAACAGCATAACTCACCTGATGTGTTGGCTTTGGTTCATACATCTGGGCCACTGGCTCTTGCAAAGATTTGAACTGCTTCTATTAATGGCTTAATTGTGCTGATGCGATAGTTCACTCTGCATTGCATATGGCAATCCACTCTGTATTAAGACGTGTTGGTTCACCATACTGTATATGTTGTGATTCAAATCATTGTATGTGTACGTGTGTGCGTAGTTCACTATGTGTTCAAATGTGGTGGTGCCCTCTGTGGTGGGATCAAGCACTCCACATGTGCTTGGTGTAAAAGTCATTATGTGGTGGGTTGCACTATGCACTGGCCGTAATGTTTCACTAAGCGGCCGAAGTAGCGGTTGGCTTTGCAACTGCCGTGGGTTGGCTCTCTACGTCAGGAAGTGTTTTCGGTTTCACCAAGTGGCTGAAGTACAGGTTCACCTTTTGCGGTTTCACTGCCAACCCGCAGTCATTTCAATCCAACTGACGTGGTGGCTCGCTACGTGCCGAAAGTAGTGGTTCCCCATGTGGCGGAAGGGTACATGTGGTTGCTTGCTCTGTGCCGGAAGTAAGTGGTTCCGCAGGTGGCTGAATACAGTGTTCACTTTTTTTTTTTTTGCGGTCTCTGCCCAACCGCAGTGGGATTCACTCAGCAACGACGGTGCTCGCTTCTGTGCTGAGCGTAGTGGTTCACCATGTTGCTGAAGGACAGGTTTCACTTTTTTGCGGTTCTCTGCTCAACCGCAGTGGCAGTTCACTCAACAACTGACGTGGTGGCTCGCTACGTGCCGGAAGTAGTGGTTTCATCCATGGTTGGCTGAAGTACATGTGGTGGCTTGCTCTGTGCCGGAAGTAGTTGTTCAAGCATTGCTGAAAACAGTCACTTTTTGGCGGTCTCTGCCCAACCGCAGTGGGAGTTCACTCAGCAACTGACGTGGTGGTTCGCTACGTGCCGAAAGTAGTGGTTATTTTCACCATGTGGGCTGAAGATAACATGTGGTGTGCTGCTATCTGTGCCAAAAGTATGGTCAGCATTTTGGCTGAAGTACATGTGGTGGTTTGCTCTGTGCGGAAGTAGTGGAGTTCAGCATGTGGCTGAATACAGGTTCCTTTTTGCGTTATCTGCCCAACCGCAGTGGGAGTTTCCTCAGCAACTGACGTGGTGGCTCGCTCTGTGCTGGAAGTATTGGTTCGCCGTGTGGCTGAAGTACATGTGGTTGCTCGCTATGTGCCGGAAGTAGTAGTTCACCATGTGCCTGAAGTTCATGTGGTGGCTCGCTACGTGCCCGAAGTAGTGGTTCGCCTTGAGGTAGACATGGGGGTTCCTATGCTTCTGCTGGCTAGCCAGTTTTATTTCATTAGCCTTTCTTATAATGGCTTATTACATTACACTACTGCATTACTTGAAATGGTAGTGTCCTGATCGTTTTCACCTTGGTATACCTTTTTTACTTGGCCCTGGCTACTTCCATTCTGCACCAACTTTCACTTGCCTTTTGTGTACTCAAGTTCTTCTTGTTGTCTTTCCAATTCTCTTTGTAATTCTCGTCTTTTTTTGTTCTATTTCATACTGTGTTGTATCAGTGCAGCTTGAGCTGCTAATTCTATCTCTCTTCGTACACCTTTGCCCTGCAATTTCATGCTGCTTGTTGATGAGGCATGACTTAATGATCTTGTTGTGATACGCTATGTTAGACTCCAGGTATCATCTTCATCTCAATCACTGTTTTTTTTCCGCTTGTCTCTAATATTGGTTCATGTTTTCCGTAACCATGACTAACCGCCGAATGATTCATCACGCTTCTCTCCCCCGGTTTGGAGACAATGCCTTTGACCAGAAGCCATGACACAATTTTCTTACAGTTTTCATTTCATCTTATACTTTTTTGTAATTTCACAGTTTATAATTGCCACTTGACAAATTGGGCATGCCACCTTTTGGAGTTTCAGAGATGGGTAACTCTTTTCAGTAGACTCAATATGAAGGTTTGGTAGTTAGGTAGCATATTCTATTATACTAGCTCTTGCTAGCATAATTGGAATCAATCGCTAGTTGCCTACCCATGCGTAGGTTGCTGGCACGACAACAAATTTCTTTCTTTTAGAAAAATTATACACTACGCAGGGTGTACTTTAGTAGCAATATTATCCACACTTGATTGCTTCAATTTGTAAATCAAGTCCGCTACCGGCTGGCTCGGTCGTCCGACATGTAAAACAGCGCCCTCTATATCGATCACCCAACGTGTGCGCAACGTTGCGTTGTAGCCTACAATTTTACTTTTCAACTTCACAGGTCCAGTATGTTGTGATTTCACAACATTCACGTCTTTCAACTTTAATGTAGTAGCTCAATTGATACCACACTGTTGTTTCACATCGAACATCAACACACGCCCATCCAATATCGCTAACAACTGACTCCACAGATTAACTCTCCAAATGACGTTATTTTCAAGTATTTTCTTAAAGTTTTAACTCTTCACTCTACGATGCGTGCGGTGGACTCGTTGTTTACCTAACAAACGGCCTGCTACAAATTTCCCCACTTGATTTACTTTCTTACACGGTTCTTTAGTTACACAAAGACTTTACGTTTCTCGGTAATTCAAAATAACATTTATAAACTCATTCCTCTTAGACAGAAACTGTCGGTGAAAGACGGTATGCGATCACAGAATTCTTCTCATAGCCGCGGCCATGTGGATGTCGTCTTTTACCCACAATTCCTTGCAAATGTTAAGGGATCATCAGGGATACTGAAATTCAATGCTTAAAGGAATAGCTCACCACAACACTAGACTTGACACAACATGGTGTACAACCCCTCTTTATTTGTTTACTGTTCGGAGCGGCATTAATTATCAGCTCTCCCTTGGCGAAGGGCCGCCAGTTGTTAAATAGATCACGAATAAAACTCCATTACTTGAAGGGTAAATTTTATTAAACTGGGTATCTCCCCTAGACTTTAATCGGTGTTCAGGGTCATAGTTGCTAACTCCATTCTTTTTGTGTGCCTTACAGATTGGTCTTAGAACAGCTATCCGTTGAGTGTCCGACCATTTCTTAGGAATTTTCTTTATTCAGTAAATCCGATTCTTTCCTTGTGATGCCATCTATTGAAATTTAGTTTGACTGATCCAGCCGGCCTTTGGTGCGCCAGCCTCTAAGGCGTCCTCCTGGACGTCTGGGTAATCGGAGCGCGGCAAGGGTAAGAGCCATACCTCCAACCATTCCTCTCGCAAGGAGTCTGGCGTTTGACGGTATGGCAGCCGCTGTTCGGGGCCCATTTGTCCACGAGCTTCCGTGGGCGCCGCTTATCAATTATCGCATCGGCGTGTGAGAGTGTAGTTTCCGACGGTTTACCTCTGATTCACGGCATCCTCCCGGGTCCCATCATTCTGTCGGGACGGTCATGCGGCTCCCCGTGGATCCAGAGAAGCGTCAGGTCCTGCTTCAAAATATAGCGGACCTTTTGAACGCAAGCAGGCAACGTCCCTCATCCCCCCCCGTCTCGATGGGCTTTTGGGTCGAGCTTCTTTCCTAGCATCCTCACAAAGATGGGCGATTGACGGCCGATTCTCAATCTAAAGCCGCTCAATGGCTTCATCAAACGGAAGAATTGCGGATGGAGACGTTGGTCCATGCTTTCCGTTGCCCAATCAAGAACGTGTTGGCAACGTCTTTGGATCTCAAGACGCCTACCACGCCATGGGTACTTACTTTTTGACTCCTGATACAACAAGCAGTCGACTTTTTTTCGTCTAAGTTTCTTCTCCTCCAAATGCTGAACTTTGATTGAAAAATCAGGAAATCTGAGCCGTCTTCATCTTCCCTTTTGAGGTACCGGGGTGAAATACACCACTCGCTTCTGCTTTTCCCACCTTCCCTCCTCCTCCGCGTCCTTTGCCTGGGGGCAGGAGAAGGAAATTGGGATTGGGTACAAAGAAAAAAAGAGAAGGTAAGGGGGAATGAAGAGCTCATCTGATGATGACGGGTCTCTGTACTGTAGGATAATAGTCTGGCAAAAGTTTTCACGGAGAACATCTCTGTTTTGGTTGAACACAAATCCATTAGGTAATGAAGACATCCGTGTCGGGCGCATACCTGATATCTCCGTCATTGTTTTTTGGAGGCATCAAGTGCATGCATTGGGATCAAGGTGTCTGCCTCTCATTGAGTGGTCCACCAATATTGGAGTCATACATACCTGGTTTGTTTGAATACGTTGAGGTTCCGTAGATGCCAACCTAAGCTTTTGCTGCTAATCTTATATCCATGGAGTGAGCTTTCCCCAAGTAATATGTCATTGAGACACGTTTCAAACACAAATTGTGAGACGCAGGTTTTCAGTGGTTACTAGTTTAATAGTAGGTTGAGTTTCTGATGTCAAACTTGACAAACATCAATATCAGCAGACCTTTTGCCACGATTATTGAGCTTTCAGATACCCGGATAGAATCTTACAGATGCTGTCGAACAAAAGGTGTTGGCAACATACAGCATATAGCCTCATTGATGGCCTTGAACAACTGCCATGGTATCGGATTAAAAATCGACGTATTATAACAGCGGCAGTTTCCCCGTTTGGACCAATAGATAATTGAAAATCAGCCCTTTTGAGATTCAAGATGGCGACTAACCAAATTAGATACAAATAAGGTAATGCTTTTCGATTTGAATAATCCCCGGTAATCACCAAATGGTTATTGACAAAACCTCTTTCACTTTTCTACGTTAGCCAAGATATGGGACAATTGTACATCATATAATTGAAAAGGTGGCCATTTTGATTCAAATTGTGGCCACCCAATTAGTGACAAGAAGGCAATGCTTTTTAATGGAATCCTGGTCTCACAAACATGGGTAGTGTCACCATTTTTATATTCTTAAGTTGTTCATAAGCAGAGATTACAGGACATAACAAATGCTGCCATTTGAAATTCAAGATAGCTGCCAAACAAAATCAGTTACATAAGACGGGGCTTTTCAATGTAATCCCTGGTATCACGACATGGTATTGCCACCATTCTTACTCCCCTAAGATGCTCGGAAGCCGAGGTACGTGACATCAATGTTTACAAACACAAGTTAGTACCTGGTCTACGGACATGTTAGAGGTCGAAGAATATGCCATACAGTTTACAGCATTAAAAAGCCTTATCAACACGACTGATTGAGCGCGAATTTTAAAAGCACAAGCCGGCAGATGTTCACGCATACTGCCTGGCAGTGCTTGTTCTTTCCCGGCGTTGACGGCACATGTCAACGCATCTATAGGAAAAAATATCGTAAAAAATGAATGGCGGGCCATTTTGATATTCAAAATGGCGAGTGAAGGCGTGGTTAGAAAAACTGGCACCTATCTTTTTTAAATCAGCACCCCAAAATTGGCAAAGTTATCCGATAACATTAATTTGGCATGAAAATTCCCCCGGGATCTAAATATCGCGAACTATACTAATATCCAAACAAATGGTTCAAAAACATTGCACTATCTTTGGTTGCATTAACTAATTGTTGAAAAGTCATACAAAATTTGAAGTTTTTTATTTTTTTTATTTTTTTTATTTTTTGTCATTTCATTGATACTTCAGACCATAAAAATTTCCGTCAGGGTTGCTGTACGGTCATGATTCTCTTCTAACAAACAGCAGTATGTCGAATGTTTACTACATTTTATCTAAAGCCCAATAAAGAGCTTTAAAGTTTTCTTTATGAAGTTAATCAATCCCTTTTTGAAAATTTCAAATCCTGTTAAAATGTTTCATAAGATATGTTTTTAGAAGGGTGGCCTATATGCTATGATTCTAGCAGAATCTATGATAAAGCGAAACTCACTTCAGTGCACGCAAAGATCAGTAAATGATACAACCCCAGAAAGTGACGGAATAAATTTATATAGAAGCTCAGAGCACAGAATTAAATGAGACCAAAAAACACTGTCTCCAACCGAAAACCTCTCGCTATCCAGGCATGAGAATTACCACTGGGCCACAGAGGACGACGCCTGGATAGCAAGAGGTCCGGGTTCGAGACCGTGTCTGTGCTCGCCAGTTTCTCCGAGCTTCTATACAAATGTTAATAATTATAATGTTTAACTAACTCTTTCACCATTTTCACTCGACCAGAAAGTGGCACAAACTCAATTTTGTGTTCTGCAGTAAACTGGGGTTATCTCTCGATTGAAAGAAGCAAATGAGATGAAACAAAAATTATTGGAAAGCCTGGTCTTTTCTTTTGAATGTTGATGCACAAAACGATTTACTAATTTTGAGATTTAATATTGAAAAAAAAATGGTTTTTGATTGTACCATTCTGTGGAGACAGGCTGTAGATAGCATAGCTCTAACAAAGCTTACCCCTGTTGTGCCGAAACACCCGGGTGCCGAAGTTCCCTCTCAGAACTGCCGAAGTACCCGGGCATTCGGCAGAGGAGAAGAGAACTGGAAAATAATGTGCTGTTGATGTGTAGAGCATGTGTTTACGCATTTTTTGTGATTTTATGGACAATTCTACAATGAAACTCATTAAAAATCGGGCTTTTGGCATTTAGGAACAATCATGTATGTAATAGTAGACGTAGATACGATCTTTTAACGCCAAAAGCACCCACATAGACCCCATGAAGAAGAATTCCCGCGTTCGTTTACCAAGGTAGCCGAATTCGGGACAATGTATATGATATGCATTGATATACATATGGATCCCATTGTAAAGGTCCCCTTTATTGATTAGGAGGGCTATTAGGCCGGTTGCAACACTGGTTAGGTTTAGGGTTGGGTTATAGGGCCTATAGAACCTAAGGTTAAGATTAGGGTTAGGAATCAGGTTAGGGTTTGGTTATTAGGGTCCGTTGAGTAGGCCTACAAACATTGGGATTAGACCTATGTGATTTTCTGCTTGACAAATAGGGGGTTAGGACCTTTGTGATTTGATTTTTTTCTGATGGAGGGGGTCATGTTAAATTTATTATTCAGTAAACCAAGCACCTATCTGCATATCAGCAGTAAATCATATGATGTACCTAATTGTGTGTGTGGGATGGGTGTAGGAGTTCTATGCAATAGGGCCTATGTAACTTTACAATTAATGGTGGTTATGCAATTTTCCAAACACATCTTTCAATTTCTCCGGCCCCCTCCCTTGTAAATAATGAACGGGCCCTAAAATTATTAGTTTAAAGCTAATCTTATAAGCTTAGCCTGTCGTACGAGCTGAGTCCACTGAACACCTATTTCGTTCATCCTGTGTCCGTACAGCCAATTGTCAAAAGAACTTAGTTACATCCAACAACCGCACGCTGTAATAAGGATCTCTCTGTGCCGAACTACTGGATAACCCATTGTTTCGGCAAGTAACCCTGCCGTTCGGCAGGGTAATGATGTAGCCCGCATTTTCGGCATGAATAATTGCTGAAAGACCAGGCGTTTCGGCAGATACCCCTGCCGTACGGCAAGGTCATCTGCCAAAAGAACAGGCATTTCGGCAAAGCCCGGTATTTCGGCGCAGCACCCCACAAAATACCAGTAGCAGCATCTTGTACTAGAGCATGGATGAAAAGTCAGGTCAAATCAGCCAAAAACACTGGGCTGCCATGTTGCATGTTGACGTTTGCAAAGAATATCAATGTTGTCCTGTAAGTTGAGGGTTTATGGTATATTATGTAGAAACTTGTGGCAGTTACAAAGTTAACAGAACCCATATTTAATTGTTGTGGTATATGGGAGTGTGTCAAGATGGAGCTGTGGCAGATTGTGAATTACAAGATTGTTGCAAAATGTATTGCTTTACGCGGGTTGGTACATTTTGTGACCCCACTTTTCTGCACCCACTTTTTTGCACCCACTTTTTTCTGCACCCACTTTTCTGCCCCGACTTTGTTTTAGTTTTTAATTGATAGAAAGATAGTATACCATATCACCTTCATTCTGTTTGTGATCTTGAGCTGAAAAACAAGTCTCGTTGCCAGGAAATCAATTAAAAGCAACAATTATTAAAAACACATTTCACTTCGTACGTTCCTGGCGCCAATAAAGTTGTCAGGCTCCTGTGGAGCTCTATGGAAAAAATCCATAAATCGGCATTAATATGCCTGATTGATTCCTGCAAAACCGCTTAGTGAATTCATTCAATTTTTACCATACGGCAAGAAATCATCAGTTAAGGAATTTTTGTTCTGCGAACTTTAGTTCGTAGAAGAAATTTGGAGAAAAATGCATTGGAAAATTCATTCCGCAGCTCATTTCAAATCCCTAGGCCTGCTGAGACGTTATTTATTCAATTTAGTGCAAATTCTCATGTATATGGGGTCCTCCCACGCCTATTGACTCACGAGGTCCAAGCACGGAACGTATACACAAAACGGTCCACGAGACTATACGGCGCTCATGCAACAGTACACAACGTATACCCGACGGATTGACAGAAATGGGCTCTAACATCGCACCACTTTTCGCCATCAAATTTGCTTTCCAAGACCCGAGATTTGCCATAGTTGATCGCATTTTTCGTGAAGTTAACGTATAATATTCGTTTATGGGTGTTGCCTTTTGCAGTAAAAACGTTTTCGCACAGTATGACAGAAAAATGACCGAGTCATGAGCCTTTAACACACATAGAATCCATATACATTTTTAACGGGCATTTATATAGGTGCTAATATTCGCGAGGGATGCCAAATAAATCCGACCTCCCCCTGGATTCAGGATGTCCCTGATATTATTACACAGGACTCAATGCTCATGAATGTGGTGATACGATAGAAATTTTTGATACGCTGACATCGTAATTGAAATTTGATACGATGAATCGTAATTGAAATTTGATACGATGAATTTGATACGATTGAAATCTGAGTCATTCGTACAAAACACAAATCGTCCCACCCATTCGTCCAGGTACCATTCGTCCCAAACCACTCGGCCGCGTACCAATTCGTCCCAAGTAACCAATTCATCCAGGTACCAATTTGTCCCAATTCGCTTCCACGTTAGTATATTACCATATACCATAGGCTCCTCATGATGCAAAATAGTGTGACGGTCCCAGATTTAGTTTTGTGATACCAGGAATAAATTATATCCCAAGGTCCGATGACTATATATTACAACTATAATCATGGATAACCATACCCAGTAAACGCCGTTTGTTACAAGTTTATTTTTAACAGTGCAGGTATCGTGCTAACAGGCAAAAACAAAGCTTGCATTAAAAATCCAGGTTTGATTTACACACTCGATTTCTTGATTTAAGTTTGCAAGATGATATAAAACCTATATTAGAAAAAATAATTGAGGAAATGATTTATTCGACAGTATACTTTTTGAAGAAAAAAAAAGATAAATGCGGGAGTGTTTGAAGTACATGTATACAGAATATAAAGAAAAAAATGGTCTATTTTAAAGCAAAAGGTAAAATTTCGGGAAGTAAACATCATGGTAAATGGGACATGATTAGGAAAGACAAACATACTTACAACTTTTAGTAGTGTAAAAAAGTTGAATTTGCATATGGCCTACTATAAGAGATCACAGAAATCGCCTAAATCATAGTCCGACTTGTATGATATATTTATCCTAGCATCTTTATTTTCTAAAGGTATCAATGTCTTATTTGTTGAATTAAATTGATTTGAAATTAGGCCAAATGTTAGTTTTGTTTTTTTACGATCAAAACTTGCGGTTTTACATATTTGCATAACCTTCTTTACCGCCGTTTTGAAACAAAATATTCATATAATACACAAGCTGATAAATTTTTGGTACAGAAAATTAATCAAATGTTATATAAATCTATACAGATCAAAAAATAACTTGACAATCCTGTGATTTGAATTGAGTCAATTGACTCGTATATATGTAGCAACACTGTGCAATTGATGTGTATTCACTGTTCTCTTGAAGCCGTTCTCTTTGTTTTCGTATGGATAGGCCATGTCAGATTATGCAGGAAACCACTCTAAAAGTGACTCAGTCTGTTAGTCGATCGCAGGAACAATTGACGAATCGACAGCAACACAATGCACTGTAAAATCGATTTTACAGTGCTCATACACTGGAAATCCCGCAATTGCAAGTCTCTCCTATCGATGAAAAAAGCCTTCAGGAGACTAGAGAGTCTCCCCAATTAAAAAATAGTCGCATTAAGACTGACTCTCTCTCGGGCTCTCTCTATTCCTTTAGGTTGCTCTCCAGTCGTAACTCTACTACAATACGGCAGATTTCTTGATTAGTTACATGTGTATTTACAATAATTGTATTTACAATTTGAAAAACTAGGTAAATAATACTTATATAGACATATTATGCAAATCCCAATTTAGCTTGAGAATTCCAATGCAGAAATACACACAAATCGATCCCACAAGAGTACCGATCATATTCATTTTATCATAAAATATTCTGCGTTTCATCGGATAAACCATCGCTAACAAATACAACATTATTTTGCAAATTATAAGATTTAAAACAAAATGTTTTTAACATTTAGGGTGTGGACGAATTGGTACAAGGGGAAATGGTTTTATCATTGAGCTAGAATATAAACCAAGAGGGGAAACTCTCTTGTTATTGAATAGGCCAGCAGCGTAACCGATTTCTCTCACATCTCGCGCGCCATCCTTCTTGTTGCGCAACCAGCCGCGCGTCGTCGCTGTTACTGCACAAGCACACGCACCTACAAATCTGTGCGTCACGCGTTATGTTATCAGTGTTGCATTTCCCCAGTATTCCATTGTCTGCATTGGCCGATTTTTCTGCAATAATTATGCGAAAAACCAATTGATGGAAGAAACCATGCATCTAAAGAGATTTCTGCATTTCTAATGCACAAAAAGTCTCCAGATGACCCCTGTAAATTTTGCTTAGGAAAAGAGATATTTGAGTCCGAGTGATAGCTTGTGGCATCAGTTATTATTGTTGTTTTTCACTCGCTGAGTGTGACGAACGTAAAATACGGCGTGTCTCATAAATATGCATAAGGACTTTCCAAATACGACGATACGTAAACCAAATATGGTGGTGCCCAAAACTATGTTAATGAAGTGCGTTTGCTCATTATAATACTTTTGGGCACCTTGATTTTGGTTACGCCGTTTGTGGAGAATCCGCTTGTCTATCTTTATAAGTCATTGGGTTTTATCGGGACGAATTGGTATCACCGGGACGAATTGGTACCTGGACGAATTGGTACTTGTACGAATTGGTACCTGGACGAATTGGGTGGGACGAATTGGTTTTGGGACGAATTGACCTGCTTCCTTTTTGAATCTTCGCGGACGAGGCTGCAAATTGTTGACAACATATCGCCGAACATAAATAATGTAAAAATGTAATTTACGCCTATTAATCAATAATTTGACGTTAATAAATATTGAGTAACATTAAAAAACTGGGTGCAGAAAAGTGGGTGCAGAAAAGTGGGCAAAACTGGGTGCAGAAAAGTGGGGTCACAAAATGTACTAACCCGCTTTATGTTTAAAAAAGGTTATTTATGATATTATTAATGAGGACCAGACTGGTTTCATTAAAGGTCGCTTTATTGGTGAAAATATTCGCCTTGCTTTGGATGTTATTGATTATCTTGATTCAAATAATATTTCAGGTCTTATGTTTATGATTGATTTCAAAAAAGCTTTTGACAAACTTGAATGGCCTTTTATTGTCAGTGCCCTTAAATACTTTAATTTTGGTAAAGATATCATTAACTGGGTTCAGGTTTTCTATAACGATATCTCATCTTGTGTTATTGTTTAACAATGGTAATGCTTCACCTTTCTTTAACCTTTTTTGTGGCGTTCATCAAGGGTGTCCCCTTAGCCCTTATTTATTTAGTATTTGTGGGGAAATTTTAAGTATTGCTATGAGGAATGATGCTAATATTAAAGGTATCGAAATCTTGAATTCAACTATTCTTATTAATTCATATGCTGACGATACTACTATGTATTTAAGAGATACATCCTCTCTTGCTTATGCTATTGAAGTTCTTGAAGAAATTTCAGACCTACTCTGGTCTTAAAATGAATTTGAATAAGTCTGAGCTTATCCCTCTGGGCAGCTTTCGTAATAAGCCTCCTGACATCTGTTCATTTAATATGTCTTTCTCTAATGAGCCTGTCCATTACCTTGGCATTATTATTCCGCCTGATCATAACAATATTTTTGAGTTGAATTTTACCCCTAAGTTTCAGAAATTATGACCTGGAATCAGTAGTTTACAAATTCATTTGGGCGGGTAGGCCGGATAAAATAAAGAGAAATACTATTATTGGGAATTATGAAGATGGCGGTCTCCGTATGTGCCACATCCCTTCCATTATTAAGTGCCTGAAGATAGCTTGGGTTAAATGTCTGCTGGACCATAACAATAAGGGTAAATGGAAAATATTTTTTCATCACAATTTGAAACCTTTTGGCGGGAATTTGTTTTGGAACTGCAACAAATCCACCCATCAGAGAAAAAAATAATGATATTGATAACCAGTTTATTAAGAATGTTGCTCGTGCTTGGTGCCATGTTGCGTTTGAGTCTTCTACTGTTGATCCATATAACCAAATATTGTGGAATAATTCCTTCATTAGAATTGATAATTCTATTCTGTATAGAGAAAGCTGGTGTAGCAAGGGTGTTAAATATTTTAAAGATTTAATTAGGGATGATGGCAAGTTTTTCACATTCAATGAATTTATTGCTAAGTACTCGCTAGAGAAATGTAACTTTTTGGACTACATTTCACTAATCTATTCTATTCCCAGTTCTTGGAAAAATAAAAATATAATGGGCAATAAACATACATATGAATGTAGTCAAACAGATTTGGTTAATGAAGTCTGTAATACCAATAAGGTGTGCAAGTACCAGTATATTCAAAGCCATTGTGTTAAGAAAATCTTTGTAAAGCCGATTGCTGAAATAAATGGGCTGC
Organism: Ophioderma brevispina; assembly: GCA_023653785.1. Classification (NCBI taxonomy): domain Eukaryota; kingdom Metazoa; phylum Echinodermata; class Ophiuroidea; order Amphilepidida; family Ophiodermatidae; genus Ophioderma; species Ophioderma brevispina. The sequence goes on along the minus strand of JAMKCH010019032.1, from coordinate 15,406 downwards.
CCTTTTCAATGATTCTAATTTGAATTGGAGAGATACTTATCTCATTCCTTTTAAATCTACCTTATCAAATAAATTAAGATATTTTCAGTTTCAAATATGACATCGCTATCTCCCTGTTAATAAGTTTTTGTTTGATATCAAGTTAACCAATTCCAACCTTTGTTTACTGTGCAATCAGGATATTGAGTCAATTATCCATCTTTTTTGGGATTGCAATATTTCAAGATCCTTTTGGTCAAAACTGCAATCTATTATCCTGTGCAATATAAAAAGGAGGATGTTATTTTTGGTATGTTAGACCGGAGTAAATATTGCTATAATTTTGTTATCCTTCATGCTATATATTATACTGTTGCAGGTGTAACAGGTTGATTCCTAATGTATATCATTTTATCAGTAAATTGAAGTTGAACTGGTTTTTGTTGAGAAAGAAATCAACTGAACCAAGACAAGTTAAAGTTATGGAACAGAAGGTGGTATTTTTTATGGTTCTTAGGCGAATTTGATCCTGGTTTTTGATGTTGTCTTTTGTTTGTTTTCAGATTGTTGTGAGCACGGGGAGTGTGGGATTTTGTGTGTGTGTGTGTGTGTTTGTTTGTGAGTATGTGTGTCTGTGAGTGTGTGTATGTCTGTGCGTGCCTGTTTTTGTCTGTGTTTTTGTCTTTGTGTTTGTGTGTGAGCTTGTGTGTGTGTGTGTGCGCGTGCGTGTGTGCGTGTTTTGGCAATTGTTGGGTTGTATTTTTTATTTTTTTTTTCAATGTGGTATAGAATTTTTCAACCTCCATTCATATGGTAATTTTATACATGTCAGATCTTTTTGAATGGAGAGGCAGTTGTTGACCACGGCGGCATATTTTTTTCATACTATTCCACGTTTCGGCGGGCGTGTTTATGATGTTCTTCTTTTTTTTTGGCTGTCAATAATCACTCCCTCTCATTTCATCTGTTTTTTTATAACCTGATGTAATTTATGTAAATGATATGTGGTTTATTAATCCTGTTATCTTTATATTTGTTGAAACCAGCTGGATGTGTACATGTATGTTGTTACCGAAGTTGAGGGAATAAAAAAAAACAAAAAGATTGTGAATTTGTGGGTGTCGTAATGCTAACAAAATGTGAGCCTGCCTCTAACCACCCCACCACCTTAGTTGAATAAAGATTTTAAAAATTTGAAGTATTTTGCCATTATTTTTTTTAAAAATAAAACGGACATAGAGACTATTCATTTTATTTATCAGTGATTGAACAGCATTCAAATGGATTTTCGAGAGAGGTTTACAGAAATGAGGGAGAAATGGGACCTCCAAGTCCAAAGTAAGTTCACAATTACATAGAACAAAATAATAATCGTAACTAGCCAGGTCATTCAATAAATACTAGAGTATAAATTAGCCAATGGTGAGGTAATTCATGCAGGATCAGTTTTTCTGGTTGACTTGAAGCCTATAATTTTACAATGTGCGCATATAAAACTAGGCAGAGAATCAACTGAATTACTTTTTTGGCCTGAATTTACATGTTTTTATTTTTTGCTTTTTTTAAGTTTTTTATTTTTTTCTTAAAAAAAATATTCTCATGCCTGTATAACACAACTTACACACACCCAAAAGATTAGGGTGTTTATGATAATTTTTACTAAAGTTTTAGATTCAAAATCATTAGAGCTTTTACACCTAAAAAATCAAAGTTACAGTGTATTTTAGAATAATGAGCAAAAACCAAAGAAAGTGGTAAAGGTTGTCGTCCAAAATTTATTTCATCTTGTTTTCTATTGCATGGAGGCTTACCAAATTAGGGAAAGTGGTCCCAAATAGGTTGTCCAATTATTGGGTCAAAGAATAAGTGGAGAGCAATATAATCATGTAAGAGACCCCTAACTAAATGACTTTTAACCTCATCTGTTACCCCCACATAAAACATTTTGTTTAAAAAAAAAAAAAAAAAAAAAAAAAATTAGGGGGAACAAGGTCAAGCCCCATTGAATGCAAGGATGTTGACCTTCTGTGACCCCCCTACATCGGTAACTACAGCATTTTCAGACAGTCAAAACTATTCCTTATTGTTAATTCCTATGAAACTCCATACAATTTTTTATCTAATTAAAATCAAGGCTACTTTAAAATTGACTCTGTACAACCAAATTGACCATTTTTATTGATTTTTGCTGTTTTTAGCATATAACTCTTAAACTTTACGTGTGTAGATGTAGATGTAGATCGTAACAAACTATACCTTTCTGAATCCGGTGAGTTAGTAGACAAAATTAACATGGTATATTTTTCAAACATGATTGGATCCAATTAAAAATTTGACCCCTGTACAAATTTGTCTTGGCCCCCTCGTCTTAAGGCACCATTGCCTTTTTGAGGGCCAAAAACCTAAGAATCGCGTTTAGGGGTTACTGTCAGTCTGTCCAACGATTTAATCACTAAACCTTTGTACTTGAGATGTGTTACAATGTCTGTTAGCTCCGGGGTTATTTGTTCGGCAAGGAACTAGTAATCCACTTTTCCAGAGACTGTCTAGTGTTCCTCTGCTGTCTGTGTTAACTGCTGTGTCGATTTATCTGGAGTTCCCGTAAGAGAGACGATGATGTAACTTTTTGTGGAAAGAAGCGGTGATGAGTTCTAAACTGAATTAGATTGGGCTTTAAAATATGCTATAAGCTCTAATTGCCTATATGAAACATTTTACTGCAAGACTTGTGTACAGTTTTCTTTTTTTAGTTCCATAAGGCATAACTGATGTAACTTGGTTAGAAGGAAAGTGGGTTTGTTGAAGAGTTACGACCTTGTTTTATAATTTGGGCATATTTCGGGCAAAGTAAAAGTATGCAAATGTGCCTAATTAATATGCAAAAACAGAGGAATGCTATTTTTTGAAACAGTTACATCAGATATGCAAAATTCCTTCACGGCAGGAAAGCCTTATCAGGGTGCACATCTTTTTGTCCCAGCCGAACGAAGTTCGGGAGGGGACGGAGGGGACTTAAAAGGGCTTACGTCCGTTTATGTCTGTATGTCCGTATGTGCTGTCTGTATGTTCCGTATGGTCCGTGATAAAAATGTTACCCTGGAACATTGGGGATATCTTTATTTCTGGAGGAGCTAGAGTAGCCAAACTTGGTATAGTGTAGGAGGGGGATACCCCCTACTCACCATGTAATTCATAACGTCAGGGTCCTCCCCTGTGGTCTGTCAGGGGTAGGGGAAAAAAGGTCAAGGGAAAAAGGTCAATATTGCCACAGAAAAGGTAAAAATTGGGTCCAATTTATCTGGAGTCCGTAGGGGCTACGATATTGTAACTTGGTGGAAAGAAGCAGGTTGATGAGTTCCAACCTGCATTAGATTGGGTGTTGTAAAAAATATGCTAATTAAGGATCTAATTTGAAAATTTATGAAATTTTTTCTCGCAGGCTTGTGTACAAGTTTTTCGAGTTCTGTATGTAAGGGTATAATGAGTAAACTTGGTGGAAGGAAGCGGGCTGAGGAGTTCTTGGACATGATATAAATTTGGGGCGATTTAGTTTGTAGTTCTGGGTGTCGGGTCAGTCTTTGGGTTGCCAGCCTGTTTACATTTCTTGAAAAATGTGAAAATATGTTAAAATTCGATGTTTGCCGCCTTTCCAGACCCGTATGGGTCCAACATTTCAAAATGTGGTCACTTAATTTTTTCAAAAAACAGTGTTGCCAAAATTATCATATTCTTTTTACTAAATTATAGTGAATTTCAGGGATTTTTGCGATGGATTTCAAGATTTCTTGAGTCATTTTACCAAAAGGTAACCATTTTTTCACAGTTATTTTTGGCGAGCTAGTGATGGCCAAAATTAAGGGTGGACTGGTGTGCAGTTTTTAGTTGTCACACTTAGTGATCGCATATGCGGCCGGGAACGGGGACATATTTTTACGCATCGCGTAAAATCGAGTTCGCCTTGTTTGCATGTGAAATATGGATTATTGCAGGCTTAGGTATGCCAAAATTAGTAATTAAATGTGCCTTATTGCTGATGAAACAGATACATTTTTCGGATTATACAAAATGCCTTCGCTATGTTAAAGGACCACTCTGCCGTTCATCTTTTGTGTAAATCGAATTGGGTCTACGTGACTTGTGGGCCAATGAAAGGGGCATTTTTTAATGCAATGTTCTAATGAAATAGGTGTAATTGCTTGTTGTATCAATGAAACGGTACTGGGATGCAAAATTTCTGTGCTACATGGGCAGGTGGGGTTGTTGGGAGGGGCCAGATGGGGTGTTGGGGAGGGGCTAGGGGGGTGTTGGGGAGGTGGGTGTTGGGGAGGAGGAGAAGGAGTAGGAAGAGGAGGAAGAAGGGAAAGAAGGGGGGGGGGGGGGGTCCCGGGGGGGGGGTTGTGGGGTGGGGGGGGGGGGGGGGTGGGGGGGGGGTTGCGGGTTGTTGGGGAGGAGGACAGCTGCGGGTGTTGGGGAGGGAGAAAGGTGGTGGATGTTGGGGGAGAGGATGCTGGTGAGGGTTTTGGGAGGACCAGGTGAGGGTGTTGGGGAGGACAGGTGGGGGTGTTGGGGGGGAGGGGAACAGGGGGGGTTTGTTGGGAAGGGGGATGGGTAATTGGGAAGGGGAGGGGGAGATTAGGGTTATTGGGAAGGGGCGGGGAGATAAGGTGTGGGAAGGGGAGGGTGTGGGAGGGGGAGGGGGTGTTGGGGATGGGGTAGGGGATGTTGGGGATGGGGCTGTTGGGTGAGGGGGAGGGTGTTGGGGAGGGGTTTTGGGGAGGGGATGGGTGTGGGGGAGGGGGAGGGGGTTGGGGTGGGAATGGGATGGGGATGGGTTGTTGGGGAGGGAGATGGTGTTGTGAAGGGGGATGGGGTGGGGGAAGGAAGATGGGGGTGGGGAAGGGAGGATGGGGGTCTTGGTGAGGGAGAGGGGGTGTTGGGGATGGGGATGGGGTCTTGGAGGGGGCGGGATGTTGGGAGGGGCGGGATTGGGGGCGGGGAGGGGGTATCTGCAATCCTCCACTGATTTGTTGTACAACTTGTGGGGACACCTGATACTCATACAGTTGCAATCTAGTGTGCGGCTCTCTGTCTTAACTAGCTATGCACGAAAGCAGGCGAGACTTGTGGTTGCAAGAACTGCTTGTGATTAACATGTTATTTATTGTGCAACCTGCCTTAAGCAGGGGGATATAGGGATTCCCTTTGTCAACTGTTGTTGTTGTATATGTATCGGTTGTGTAGGCATGGGGTGTAAAAACGGGTTAATTTGCCTTTAAAGCAATAACAGCACATTTTTTTAAGAGCGCCTCCCATTTTCAAAATTTGAGATTTTGAACAGTTATGTTGGTAATTGTTAACGAAACTATCATTGCAAAGAGAGAGGAGAATGCTAACAATTGCGTATTATCATAAAATAATGATTGAGTAATAGAATGGGATCCCAAAATTGTACCTTTTAAAACCGCGTTCAAGCTTTGACTTAAACATTTAGCGGACCCACAGGTGTGAAAAAAAATATTTTAAGGGGTTTGAAAACAAGTCAAAATTTTGATTACCTTAAATGTTTCTAAGGGTAAAATGTCAATATTTCGATTTGGGCACTTTCTTACAACCCCAGATTTTTCACTGATTTGAGAAAAAATTCGTTTATTGGCCAATTGTTAGCCAAAAATGGCCATTTTGGGGTGACAAAAATTTTGACTGCTATTTCTTGTGAGTGGATGAACATGAAAACTACATAGTAGTGACTAATTTATTTAGGATTCTAACATGGGAACAGGGGTACATTTTACATGTTCAAATCATTAAATTGGGTCCAATATATTAACAGGGTAGAAAGTCGGCGGTCAGGGTGACAATTGATTTGGGAAAAAAAAATGCCCAATTTTCGCCCCATTTTGTGATTGATTGAAAAAAGCCATTTTAATCCCCAAATGGATGAGCTACGGTGATGCTTCTTGTGGTCTTTTTGTCAGTATTTCAATAGATAAATAGTGATATAAAAAATTGACACCAAGTTTGAATGTACTAAAACCAAAAATAAAAGTGTAATATGTTACCACAACATTCGGAGGGGGTTGTGAAAAAAAAGGCCGTCACAAAAAAAGTAAGTCCTTCAAAACTGTTAGGTTTAGGTACACAAATATAAACATTGCTATAGCCAAGACCTCCTCTAGAGCAAGTTTATAGTTGTTTAGCCCTGAGAGTACCAGTTTTGAAGGACTTATTGTTTTGCAGAGGCCTTTTTTTGCTCGAATTTGAGGAATTCGGGCAGAATCTTCCTGTACAGTGCTTGGACACAATTTCAGTTCATAATTATGGTTTTTTTTCAGATGCAGTTTTTAACACAAAATGTACACCTTAGAAAATGGTATTTTTAAGTGGATATCTTTCCCTTTAAGTTTCCACTATTCTGTCCCACCAAACGCAAGTACCCCACAAGCTTGAAAGCGTCCTTAAAAAAACGGCATAGCTGGAAATTCTAAGTTTATGTCCGTCCGTGATGAAATAGTGCACCTCAAGAAATGACCTCTAACTTACTTTCCTGAACCGAAAAAAACACTAATGGATGAGTGTAGACACTTACATGCGCTATTTCCTTCCCGGCTATTCCATATTGGAAGGCCGTTTCCAGCAGGCCGTTGAATTATTATCGGGAGATCTCCCGATCTTAATTACTCTAATTACAAAATTCCCTTCTTTGCGCCACCTAGAACATTTTTTTAGCTTAAACCATTCACATTTTTTTCAAATTTGGGGGGGCGCTCTCAAAAAATATGCTATTATTGCTTAATTTGCTATACTTCAATGGTGATGTAAACAAACTTGAGTTGAGTCAGGGCAATGTGGGATCCCTCATTTGTTGAATGAGTGCAACGATCATGGTTCAAGTTTTAATATCTGGCTGAAAATGTAAATTTAACACAAACTTTGGTTTATCGATTTTACAATGCAATCTCAGCCCATATGGGTCAAAGGTTTACATGTCAGGTCACAGGTATATGAGGCCTATCATCACAAAACCCACGATGGCAGGCCTACACCAGCTGTTCCGAGGAACATGATTTCTTTTGTTTATAATTACAATTACATTATTTTGTGACTTGTGGATTCAAAAATAAGACCAATAATTCATCTGTTTTCCTTTGTTTCTCCAGACAAGTTAACTAAATCCTAGTAAGCAAAAAAAATTGTGCAATGGTTTCAGATGAACCTTGACCTTGATAAAGTCCCTGAATCATAAGATTTGTTTGTTTTAATAAAGCAAATCTAATATACTTCCAAATGTTTTAAAAAAATGAGAAAATGATAAAAACTAAGCAGATATGACAATTTTTGTAAGCACAACCCCTTTTTCCTTCCTCTTTCCTCCATTCCAATTGGATTTTACACAGTTAAGCAAGAATACGTTCAATGTACGATATACGGGGCATAGCATTATGAAAGTAATGATGACCCATGCGATCTTGTTTAATTGATCTATGAAATAGCCATAATCTCCTTCATTGCTCTTCAAAAAGAATTTAATGTTCACCAGCAAATCTCGCCCATTAATCCTGATGTGTAATTGAAAAGGGTTTCAACACTCCTACTGTCATCCAGGTATAGATACAAGTTTTATTGCCATTTAAAAAGGGAACTAACTCTTTGCAATCCTAAACAATTGGAAGATCTTGCTTCTGCTCTGCAACAGGTGAATTGGTGTTTGGATTCCGCAATCAATTGGCACTTGGTAAATAAATTCATTGATCCTCCGTAGTTGAAATAATCAAGACTGTAGTCATTAAGTTGACAAAGGTACAATGATATGATATGTACATTCTCACAACACAAAGTTTATTGTGGTAAATTCCATAGGCATGGTGAAAAAAAGGGGTGTGGCTTACAAATATGGTCCATATCTATCTGGCTTATTATTTAAAATCGATTTCTTTTATTTTTTGTCCCACATTTGGACAGTATATATATTTTTTTTATGAAGACCAACAACAATCTATGATATAGTGTTGCATTAAGGTCAAGATCATCTTTAATAACTTTCACAAGTTTTTAGATTCACGTAGTATGTGCAGTTACTTTAGAGCTCTCAATAAAGTTTATTCATAAAATTAAATGGCTTGTCCAATGAAGGAAAAAAACAGGGTAGAAATATTAAAGTAAGTTAGTTAGTTAGTTATTTAGTTTAGTTAGTTAGTTAGTTATTTAGTTTAGTTCTGTTATTTAGTTAGTAGTTTTGTGTATTTAGTTAAACCAAGTTTTTAAATCTGGTTTTGTCCCTGCAACGGGGGGTGTGCCGGATCACCTCCACTCAGCAAACTGCTGTGTGAGGATTTTATTGGAGCAAAAGGTAATTGACCCGAAGCCCTTCCTGATGCCAATCCACAGTTTTCGCGGCGTGGGGCCTAGCCTTCGGGCAAGCCACTCCCACCATGCAAGGCAGCATGGTGTCCTGGTGGCCACCATGAGCATGTCGCTCTCCCAAGCTTTATCATTCTACCAACGTAACCAGCTACCCTCCCATCATATTTTCATTTAGAACCTGATAGGGTGATTCATGGTTTGTTGCCGCCAAACAACTCACCTGGTACACGGTGTCCTGGTTACCAGGATAACCAGTAGCAGGCCCTCAAAGGATCTGACCTAACCAGACCTTAATTCGAGAGAATTTAATAACAAAAGCAATCTTCCAGTTAAATTTTAGTTGAAATCAAGGTTTGTTAACATAATTCTGACTTCAGTCGATTCTAATATTTAGACTCCAATATAGACTAGCCAATCTCTGATGGAGAGTGCCTTCAGCATGGAAAATAGCAATGCTTGTTTATCATTATTATTTAGTCATTTAGTATAAAAAATAATGCTATAAAGTTGGGTTGTTTTTTTCTTTATCTTTATCAGTGATGTACACACAAGACAGGTATGATTTTATTTATTTAACCTTTCCAAACCTTTCTGTATTTTTGTGGCATTTTAAATAACAAATGAAGTGGTGTGGCATTGTATATGATTAGGGTTATTGTTGGCATAGTAAATACCAACTGTGCAATACTCTGCAGAAAATGCTGCTCCTGAAAGAGCAGCATTGAAATGTCTCAAGCAGAACAATAATACATGAAATTTGTTGATTGTTTCCCATTAAAATCAGAAATATCAAATTTGAAAATGAATGACCGACTGTGTTTTAACAGAAGCAAACAATATTTTATCTTTTTCCTTTTCTTTTCAGATGACATGGATAGTATGGATGATAAAGTTAGAAAGTTTTTTGAAGCAGCAAAAAAAGCAAAGCCAGAACACAGACAGAAAGAATTTGACCTCATGCGCAAGGTGAAAGTAGTTACTATTCAGCAATTCTTGTGATATAAATGATGTATGTGTAATAGTAAACAGTTTGTGCACTACATACATGGCTGGATTCTTGCTGATTAGGCTTGTTATTATGTCTACCCCAGCAGCTACTGCACTGTACACACTTGAGCTGCTTGCATTACAGTAGCTGCAAGACAGGGCTTTAAGTACACAGTTATTAGGTACACAATGATGTGTCTCCACTACAGTACCAACCCTAATAGCTAATCTTTACTTACCGAGAAGATAGATATGGTGTAGACGGTTCCGGAGTAGATACACAGCTACTTTATATTTACTCCACAGTTACAATGCTACCAACTAAATAGTAGATAAGAAGGGTTTAACTGATGATCTTATTTTTCAAGCTAAATTTGATGAACTTAGGCATAAATATTATCAGCATCGAGCTATCTATACAGACTTGTCCAAGGTTAAATTGGACAGGGCTGCTGGCCTTGAAAGGCAGAGAATGTCGCCATCCCTATATTGCTGAACTGTTGGAAGTATTCTTCAATATGCGCAAAAATCTGATGTCTTAGCTTGGATTCCAAGCCACATTGGTATTCAAGGCAATGAAAAGGTTGATATATTGGCGAAAGAAGCCCTTAATATTAACATAACAAACATTGAGATCCCTTTTACAGATTTTAAGGTTTCTGTTAAAGGTGCGTGTTCTGATCGTCTATGGGACCCCCTGATTTACCCCGAAGTATATAGTATCGATTCTGATATCAGATGAAAAGCCGTATTTTTCTCATTGTCGTCCTTAAAGGTCCATGGCCCGATCGCTAATAGCCTTGTCCCCAGAAGCCCAGATTTTACCGGAAGTGGTCAACGTTTTGGTATCAGAAGAAAGCTACTATTTTTCTCATTTACCCTGTGAAATCTTAGGGCCAGAGGATGTTTGGTTTGGAAGTAATGAGCGAAAATGTACCCCAATTTGGTCGACCAATATTAATTTTACACAGTACTCTATCTCTCTATGGGGCTTACGAAATCATGTTTTCTGCTCTCACATGAAAACGCATTGAAATATCGACGCGAAGCTTTACAGGTGGGGTTTTTGGGTGAAGGCCAATCTATCAAGATGAAAACTTCATATCCTTAAATCGGGCCATCCCCCTTTAAATATGAGCCCTCAAATCCATTTCTTTTCCAAGATATCAACCAAAAACCGCCGTTTTAATGGTTAACCATCAATATTAACACACTGTTGAATAGGGCTTTGCAATATGCATTATTGCTTCTACCATCAAAACCGCAAGTTTGTTTCCCACGGTACTTGATGGGGCCTATGTGCAAGTGCCAGGCTCTCATATCAAGTAGAGAACACAATAGACATAAATCGAAACAAGCACCTTTAATAGCTACATCAGAAACAAGTGGCAAATACTGTGGGATTCATTTCCTAAAAATGCATGCTTTGCAACCAACTTTCGGAACCATGGGCGGGTCATCAGGTTTAATTGGACGAAAGGTCAAAATTGTTTTAGCACCATCAAAAATTGGTCATACTTACATGGCCCATGGTTATTTGCTTAGAGGTGTATTCCTTGTGATTGTTCTCTTTCTGTATTAAAACGCATACTTGTTGAATGCGTTGATTATGCGCTTATACGTAGAAAATATTATAACATCCCAGATTTGAAAACATTATTTCAAGATATATATAGCCTCTTCGGGTGATAAATTTCCTGAAGGACGGCCGATTATTCGTCCCACTCGAAGAGTTCGGAACGGGGACTAAGAAATGAGCAGTGTCCGTCCGTCGGTCTGTGATAAAAATGTTAACCCACTTTGTGTATGATTTATCTGGAGTTCCATAAGGCCAAGAAAAATAAATTGTTTGATTGCCCTTTCACCTCCAAAATAATTTGGATCGGTAGGTCGCTTGGTTTTTTTTTTTTTTTTTTTTTTTTTTTTTTTAATTTCCAGTAAGATATGCAAAGCCTTGGCCCTGGTTTTTGTACATATGTAAAGGCCTATGTCTGTACTGTAGGTTAAATCGTGAATGACACTAATTGTTTCATTCTGTGCAACACTGTGCCATGGGACAATACGTACATATTTCACTTATGGACACTGCAGAATCAACAAACAGACCCTTAAAATCTGCGAAATGTCAAAGAATATAAGTTCCCTTGACAGCAGTATATGAAACAGCATACACGCCGCCATGTTGTTTTGAAATGCTACCGACCAGTTCATACACGAAATGAAGTAAACCCAAAATACCAAACCTTTTCTTCATATTTTCTATTTGTAACATAAACAAGATTCTATTTATTTATTTTTGTAAAGTCAAGTTTGATTTTAACTTATTTTCAATGTAATATGTATATTTTGTCATATTTTACCCGGTTGTTTTTTCACTGATACGTGCACGAACCGTCCATTGAAACCGTTTGGCTATTTATAGAGCAATTGGGCGATCGCCCAGTTGAGTACTAGCTACGGCAAATTCGGCGATATTCCCCATAAAAATCATACACACCATTTTGGTTAAAACTTCAGATTATAGTACATGTTATCCTTTTAATCCATCAGTAATGATAATGTAAAAATCCAAGTTGAAAGTGCATAAATCGTAGGCTACTCAAAAGCTGCTGGATTACTTTCCAATACGATTTTGGATGTGCATCGCCATATTTGCTGTTACTGCGCGTGCGCACAGCCATTTCGGCCTTACTGCGCATGTGCAGAAGTCACCGCTTCACATTACAGATTAATACTCACCACATGTGAAATTCTTTTGTCAGTTTTTATGGAAAAGTTACTGTTTTTTAAACCCTTGTATCCTAAAGATGAGGCTTTAGTTGGACACAAATCGTATGCAAATCCACTCATCACTCATTTCTGGACTATATTTCAAGATGACAAATGGGGAATTTCCCTGAAGCTGATGAAACTGGGTGATTTTCTGGCAATGGTGTGTATCTCAAAGTGTGATTTTCTTTCTAAAAAATCCCAACTTTTAACTGATCATGTAACAGAAGTCCCCGATAGATTTTTTTTTTACCTGCTGAGATTTTAAAGTAAATTGGCAAAATAATTTTTGTGAAGAATCATTTGCCTTTGATGTGATCTCACTGAATTTATCTGAAATAGCAAACATCGCCACTGAAATGAGGCGATATCGCTCGATTGAGCGCTTGTATCCGGGGCTTGTACTGGACTGTCAGGTATTTAGACACAAACTCTATGATTTGGGCTGCAGATGGGCAATATGCTATGACCTGGGGGGTATATATCAGGTTTTCATCGTTATTAAACAACATTTTAGAAAATGTTAATTCCACTCTTTCTGACTTCAAACATTAATTCCACTCTTTCTGACTTCAAACATATCAACATTGGAATTCCCCAAGGCTCTATACTTGGCCCTCTTCTTTTGATTATTTTTGTCAATAATCTTTCAAATAGTGTTAATTGTAAAGTACTATGTTGCTGATGATACAACACTTTCTTGTGGTACTTCAGCAAAACCCACACAATCTTGAAATTTGAATTTCAATCAACTAATCAAAATTTCTAAATGATTTGCATGATAATAAACTCACATTGAATGCAAGAAAACCAAGTTTATGGTATTTGGTATTTCATGTCATCTTCTCAATAATTTTCAAAATTTTATATTTTGCTCAAAACAAGGCAAAATGATACTATTGAAGGGTTGACCAGTTTAAATTGCTTGGTGAATTTTGATCCTCTGATCTCCTGGTGTGATCATATAAATCAAAGGTATGCATTGTATTTCTAACCGTTGTGGTGTTATAAGAAGCAATAACTTAAAGAATGGTGCATGAGAGAATCAGGCAGTATGAAAAAATGTGGAAGATGGGGGTCGGCCCAATTTCAACCATTTTTTGGTGAGAAAAAATGTGTGAAAAATAGTCCCAAAAAATCACTTTAAAAAAATCTGACATGCCCCATCATGGAAATTTACAACCCCCCTAAAATTGGGCCCAAGATGCCCTCTTCTCAGACTTGTAAATGCCGTTTTACCCCAACTTGGGTGCATCGTTTGATAAATAAGATAACCACCTATGAACATTACCTTTTCTACATAGGATGTTTCATCATTTGTCAGTAGTGGAAACTCTGAAAAATAATTGTGTCAGTTGTAATGTTCACATTAATTACAGGGGTTGTAAGCTTATTTTCCACAATTTGCCAAAATTGCCGCAAAAACAGAATTTAGGTCTACTTGAGATATCATTGTCAAGTTGCCAGCCTACTTATTTGATGATCTTTGCTGGAGAAAAGCATTTCCAAGGTGGTAAAAGAATTGGATTTAAATCTATGGTGACTTATTTACTTTTACGGATACACTGTCATTTAGATATGCCATTTTTAGCTTTTTGAACATTGTCAAATTGACCTGGATGGCGCTAAAGTGACAATAATATTACTCTACTCGTTGTACTAGTCAGACTTTAAAAACAAAATAATGTTAACTATTTTAAAAGATGCAATTTTCTTAAATAGTTACTTATATCGGGTTATTCCACTTTGTCGGAGGGGTATCATTAACATGTGTGGTAAAAAATTATATTGGAAATCATGTTATGCTAAGTTGGTCAGGTCATCAATGAGAAACTGTAGATTACAAGTAATTAAACACATTTTTACAACACCCATGACCTACTCAATGACCCACGTGCACTGACCTCTGACCTCATTACAAACTGCAATAGCAACGACACATGTATTTATTTGTGTACATTCTACTGGCATTCTTTCTTCAATCCATATTTCAATCGACTTATACATTATCTATGCTTCTGCACTGAGGTGGATTTCTCTGGCTGGGATGAATATGCCTTTCCATAATACCGGGCCTTAATTTTTACTGGGGTAATGATAGAAATAGGACCTTCTCACACCAAAATTTTAATTTGATGGAAAAAGTGGGGCAAAAAAAAGAACCAACTAGAATTTTGGGGTTCTCGGCTTTCGCGCTCGCTGTATTCAAAGAATATAAGCTGTGGGCCGCCCAGCCTATCTTACAACTTGACCTCACATGACCTTTGACATTGGCACATGACCTTTGACCTCATCAACAAATGAGGGATCCCTACGGCGGTCCGGAAAGTGTGTAGTCTGTGTCACAGACTGCGAAAGATATTATCTAAATTAGTACTGCGCGAGAGATTAACATTATCAGCGAATGTGTGTAAATGAAACTAAATCTCAAATACAGTGTGAGTCAAAATGATTGTTCCCCAAATATCCTGATTTTTTTCTTGTCAAACTGTGCAAGGTAGCTCTTAAAATTGTAAATGCTTCAAAAGTACATTTAAATAGCTTTCACAAGAATTTTTAATTTTTAATTTTGGTTCAGGCAATCAATACCTGCACTCATTTAAATAAAGGCCCTCAGATATGCCTTTGTACAAGATTCTATTGATTGAAGCGCAAATTTCAAGTGGGATACCTAATGTGTGCTTTACACACTCTGATGGATAAATGGTAATAAATGCCCCAATGAGTAGAACACAGGCCAGTTATTAAGTTGGGATTAATGCAACAACAAGTGCAATTATATTTTGACTGTTTAGAATTCTTCAAGGTTTGGAATGAATCTCTTTTTTAACTATTAAATAAGTCAAAACAAAAATATATTGAAAAATACACACCAAAACCAGGTTTGTTTCAATTAAGCGATGCACCTTAGTTGGCTAAAGGTCAAAGGTCAGACTTTTTGGAACAATTTTCATTCATGATAAATATTAATAATTTTGTGCTTCACTGTGGTGAATAAATGCAACAAACAAGAAAGTTCTTTACCTATCTCGTTTTTCTGGATCCTGGTTTGTGAATTACACTGTTAACATGTTTACTCATCTGCTATGGTTTACTGACAGTACTAAATTTGTACACGCGGCATTTCGGGAGCCCTCTAAATATGAGGCCATAACTTGAAAATAAAATGCATGAATCTCGGGATTTTGACATGGTGATTAAGAAGTAATTATTTGTTAATATAAAGTATATAATAATATTCTAAAAAGATTACAAATATTTTTAATATTTTTTTATTCATCGGGGAACAATCATTTGACTCACACTGTAT
>JAMKCH010019031.1:0-23777 GCA_023653785.1 Ophioderma brevispina | reverse complement strand
ACAGTCAAGGATTAAAATAAGCAATAATTAGAATTTAATTACTGCGATCAAAATGAATACACTCACATGTTCAATTCAAGAACAGTCTGCAAGAATTGTAAACACCGTTAAAACCCCATTTACAAACACCTATTTCCTTAACCATACTTTAAAATGAGTTGAAGATTCCACTTGCTTCTGGAAACTGTTTAGAAATGTGGCCAAAAACAGGTGTGTTTACATGGATTTTAGGCAGCTGTCAATGACTCTCAAAGACGGTACTGGAGTTTAAATTGCAACATCTTTTTTAGATGGCTTCAATATCAGTACTTTTTTAAAAAATACTGCAATTTTAGGCCAATTTTAACAGGAAATTTGCCATTTTTTCCCTAAAATTGGACATTTTAAGGACATTGGCAATTTTTTGCTTCCGTTGATGAAATTTGACTAATTTCCAATGATTTTTTGAAATTTTTGCTTCCGATTGAGAAAAATTTGATAATTTTCCAATAAAGAATGAGAAAATTTTTGTAAAAAAATAAATGACCCATTGCTATATAACCCAAATTGGCATGAATTATTGATATACCAGAAAGCTGAAAATGAGACCCGATTTGTGTGCACATCCCCTATGGTATTTTGTAAACACCCTGCTTGTTATATCTTTTATTCCAAAACTGGCCAATAAATTCTTATTCAATTCTTTCTGACTTGACAAATATCGAAATTTAAATTCTTGAAAGTTAATAGGGCATGCACCCTAAAATCGTTAGGTCCCGATGAATATAACAAATTTCATAGAAGGCTGACACCCTTTCCCTCTCGACTACTTAAGTTAGTGAGATTAACACTGATCTCTAAGAAAATGTAATGTGATCACATTTTAACCTTCCCCATGGGACTTTGTTTCGTTGATAAGCCTTCCTCTGGTTGGTTCCCTTCTACATTCACAAAATAAATTATTTATTACAAAGTTTGTAAGACCCATGTGGTGTATTTGTCTCACAAATTGGTTGCCACCTATAATTATAGAGGAGAGGATTTCCTTTGAAATGCTCAAAAGAGGCTCTTCTTTCAATAGGCCTACAAAGTAAAGATCAATGAAGTATAACACATGCTTTTTCCCATCTAATACCAATAAGTCATGCACTCACACATACTTGAAGATTCTCAAGATGTATTAATAGCATCTTGAACACACCTGAGTGGGATCTCCAAGGTTGGAAACAGAAAAATGCTGCAGTCCTAGTGATTAGGCCTATTCCAAAACAATTTTTTTTTTCAAAATTACAAACATACAATAAAGGATATAATAATCTCAAGAGCAATTGAGAGTAAAGCACAAAGGTTAAAATTTCAATATTTGGTCAATGTTTGGAAAAAGGGGCAACCTCCCTATTTTGCATTTCACAATGACAGTCATAAAATTCCTAGACTTTTTTATTGGCTTATAAAACTTAATTTAAAGAGGTGCTGCATAACATTAGAATGATATAGTTAGAATTAACATTTGTCTAAAGTGTTGCAAGCTTTGTGTCTAGAATTTAAAAAGAAAAAAAACACCATAAAGTTAAAGTCCTTTCCACATCTTACTGATTAAAGTTGCAACAAAAGTTTTCTCAAAACAGGTGTCCCAAAAATTTAAATTCTGATTTTTACAGCTTTTCATCAAAATATCCCCAGGTGAAAGGAAAAAGCTGAGATTTCTTTGGTACCACCAATTGTGAAATTTCATCTACCCTAGAGCAAGAACACTAAATTGCAGGCCCAGATTTTATTGACATTAAAGACACTACTCAGTGAGTGAAAAAATATTGAAATTTGCAAGAAATAGCTTCAAAGTGAAGGCTAAGTCTTGTAGGAATTATCATAAGTTACCTTTTAAGCTGTTAGAATTGACAGAAAAAGGAAGAAAACGGCAGTGTAGTGTCAGATACGATTCTCATCAATTACGGTTTTTAGTAAGTGTCCGGAAGGACAGTAATGCACTAAATCTGACTTGGTCCTTATTAGGTTGCTTCTGGTCTTATCCATTTGCAGGGTAGGTTAGGATACCGTACTTGTAACATACATGCACCAAATCTGATTTTTATTTTGATGATTTTTTCGATTGCTGATTTAGCAAATCAATGATAGTGTCTTTAAGCAATCAAATCGCCTTTTGTTTTAATTCAAGTTTTTCCAGGCTCCCGGGCGAGGTACGAGGGGGCTGAAAGCCCCAACTTCCAAAAAGCCCTTGAAAAGGCCTAAACGGTGCAAAAAAGAGAGCCAACAAATCAGGCGTTTTTATGCTATTTTGTCAAAAAAAAGGTTACTATTTCGGTAAAAAATCCACTTTTTCAAAAATTGCCCCCCCCCCCATTAGGGACGGGCGAATTTGGGGAAAGAGGTCCTTTTGACAAAACCTTGCCCCGCCCCTCCCCTCCCCCCCAAAAAAACAACTGTAGCCAAATACAAGGTAAGATATCTATTGGTCATCTTATCAATATGAAATCAATTAAACAATATTATCAATAGCAACGGTCTCTCCGATAAGTTTCAATCCGCATACAAGGCTAAGCACAGCATTGAATCTGCGCTTTTGCGTGTTCAAAATGACATCTTGCGCGCTATGGATGATGGCTGTGTTACTGTCTTAATTCTTTTAGATCTTAGCGCGGCTTTTGACACAGTTGATCACAATATCTTGCTCAAGAGACTTCATGATATCATCGGTGTCCATGGTAGTGCTCTTAAATGGTGTCAGTCGTATCTAAGGGACAGATTTCATTATGTTAGTATTAATCATGTTTTATCAAACCCTGTTAGTCATGATTTTTCTGTACCACAGGGTTCAGTCCTTGGGCCATTGTGGTTTACAATTTATACTTACCCTGTCCACGACATCATTGTTAAACACAACCTTGGCTACCATGTGTACGCTGATGATACACAATTATATTTTTCTTTTAAACCGTCCCAACATGCTGCTGATCAGGGTATTAGACATATTGAATCATGTATTTCTGAAATTCGCTCTTGGATGCATGACAATTTTTTAAAGCTTAATGATGATAAAACTGAATTTCTGTTAATAGGTTCTCCACAACAACTCTCAAAACTATTCCTCATGTGAATATTGGTGATTCCCAAATTACTCCTGTCAACAAGGCTCGCAATCTCGGTTCAATTTTTGATTCATCAATGTCGCTCATCCCTCATGTTTCCAACATTGTTCGCTCCACAACTTATCACATTCGCAACATTGGTAAAATTAGGAAATATTTAAATTCCAATCAGCTGAGCAAATCATTCACTCAGTTGTCACTTCTCGTTTGGATATGGGTAATTCACTCTTGATCGGGCTTCCACAAGTTCAAATAAATCGTCTTCAGCGGGTTCAAAATACTGCTGCCAGGGTTATATCATTGTCTAGAAAATATAATCATATTTCTCCAATTCTTTGGGATTTGCACTGGCTTCCAATCAACTATAGAATTATATACAAGATTATGCTTTTTGTTTTTAAATCTATCAATGGCATGGCTCCGCCCTACATTGATGATTTATTACAAATTTACAACCCTCCTCGTGTTTTACGTTCTGCTAATAAAATGAATTTGGTTGAACCTCGGTCATATCATTCTTGGGGCGATAGGTCTTTTTCTTGTGCTGCACCTCATATTCGGAACAGTCTTCTTCTTCATATTAAAACGTCTAATACCCTTGAACAATTTAAGAAAAATCTAAAAACACATCTTTTTAATGAGGCTTTTTATTTACAGATCTTTGTTGAATGTATTTGATTATTGTATTATTCTCCTAAATTGTTTTGAAGATGATTATAATTGGGTCAATCAGTATTGTTCATCAGTATTTGCTTTGATATTTGCAACTTAATAACTTCATTGTTAAGTAACATTATTTTTAAAGTAATATTTAGTACATGTTTTTTATGAGGTAATATGTATGTTACATAATTTTGGTAGTGCCTTGTGCCACATGTGTATTCCATTTATTATTTGCTTAGTCGTTACGTATGTATTTTATCTGTTTATATCGGCGCCTTGAGCACCTTGTAGGTGGATATGTGCGCTTAATAAATTGTCATTATTATTATTATTATTGAAATCACTACATATGACACCTGGATATGACACAAATATATGAATGCCTCAAAATCTCTTGTTGCACCTGTAAATTTTGAATTATTGAATTTTGACTTTTATTCAGATAAAATATTAGGATTGATCTGTTTCATCTTTCAAACAACATTTTGTTATTAAAAGTACTGCAACTTTCCCAGCAACTTGTTGTGGGTAATGTCATGATCATTTTGTTCATGAGTTGGTGTCAATCACTACTATATCAATCTAAATACTAATGAATATAACTGTAGTAAATGACTGTCTTTAATAAATAATCAATCATGGAATTTTAAGAAGACAACTTCAAGTATGTTAAGCTGCTTTGAGATCTAGGCCAATGCACTTGGCTAGGATATTCAGTCTCAATACTTATTGGTCAACCTCAAAGTTGGACCACTATGTATAGCGCATGGACTTGACATGCAATCGAGTGCAGTCAGAGCAAATTGGATGAGAACTTAATCTTCTTTCCTTGACAACATCAATGAGTAAGGGCACTTCTGTTGAACTACATGCTGCCCCAAGTAAAATCACCAACAGTTCCAGCATTTGTATTTTGAATGTTATGATCTGTAAATTGTGGACCATCTTGAATTGTGAACCATCTTAAAGGTGCAGTGCGAGATTTTGGGGCACCCATATATTGTGTCATATGTAGTGATTTCATATAGATAAGACCCCAGTAGATTTCTTACCTTGTCTTTGGTTACAGAAATGCATTGAAAGTGAAACAAAATGTGGTTTTCATTCGCTTAATTTCAATATAAAACAGCTGAATTTAGTATTTGCTCCTATACGAAATTAGAAATTTCACAATTTTTTGTACCAAAAAAATATTTTTTAGCTTAATCATTTTCATGGGGGACATTTTTGAAAAAAGCGTTACATTGGTGCAAAAATCAGCATTCTCAAATTTTTAGGACACCCTTGTTATGTGAACTCTCCTTGTTGCAGCAGCAAATTGCACAGCACCTTTAAATGACAAATCTGATTGTCCCTACCAAATTGCAAAAGGTTTTCAACAAACCTTATTCCCCAAATTTTTCTTGGTTGGAATTTGAAGACCTATTAAGTCATAATACTAATAGAGAAAATTAATTGATCAGTTATTTCTAACTTTTTTTTGTACCATCAGCATTTCACACAACACACCAATTCTAAAGCAATTTATTTGACCCATAAGCCACATGTCACAACATTTTTCAATAAAAGCCAGTTCTAGGTATCAAGCAAAGCACTTAGGGCCCTATCTTGTAATATGTTGGGGTGGGAGTAAACTATATACACAAATGGTCACACCACACCTGTAGGCCCCAACGCAATGTAGTCTGTCTGTTTTTGGCTGGGCCAATTAGTCCGGCTGGACTACTAACTGTACACTTACTTTAACATGTTAGGTGTGGTGTTACAAGTAATTGAAAAACCAAGCACAGACATTCAGTTGAGTAAGATGGGCAGCACCATTGAAAATAGAGTCAAGATGTTTTTCGTGTTGTATATTCTCTTTTGGTAAACCCCTCCAATTGAAGTGTGAGGAATTTGGGTTTGATTGGATAGGGTTAAAGTCTCTCTATTAGAAATGGGGCGTGTCTTAAGTTGAAAGAGAAATGTCACCATAGTCTCAAGGAATGACCCAAGAAAATATATTCCTTATTAAGAGGTCAATTTTCTGAGACCTGCCATCCAGGGGTGGGTGAGGGGCACGCAACGTTGGTTTGGTATAAGTGGCCAAACTTTGGGGGGGGGGGGTTTTGCCAACTTGATAACCCGAACATTTTTGGCGATATAAGGGTCCTTTGGAACTGACTTTTTAAAACACTTTTATGGACTGTGACTGAATTATGGTCCAATTAGATGGTTGTAAGGTCTTGCCGAACTGGCAAATTTCCAAAAGTTTTTTAGTTCTAGAGTTGAAATGTGTGGAGTTTTTTGTGGCAAAGTAGAGGTTTTAAGAACTGAAGCATACCTGAACAGGAGAAAAGAGGTGCAAACCGCTGGGGGTCCTACCGCCAACATACCTGTACTGCTAAAACTTTCCAAGAAATTTTAAAAGATGTGCTAATGTGAGAGCCATTTTTTATTCAGGAAATTCCTGGTAATTAACTCATTTTTTTACAAACAAATTTTGCTGGTAGTAGAGGTTTTTGAAGCTTTACACCTGAGGAAAAAAATCATTAACAGTGTAGCGTGTATCTGTTATGCTACCCCTTTTCCCCCGGGGCCCCTTTACTTTCTTGAAGATTTTAGTGTCTAGGCCTTTATATACTTAGCCATGCAGTCCATTGAAGTCTAGAGGACCCTCCTCTTTTGTGTGTGTGAATTTGCACGCTTCAGACTAAAAATTTTGGACTCAATTTTGATGGACTGGGAAACTGAATTGTGGGCCAAATTTGGGGAATGGTTGAAGTGAAAAGAACACTTTTCTCAAATTTTGGTAAATAATGAGTAAAATTTTGAGTTTTTTTTTGTTGGTTTGGCAAATTGGATTTAAAAAATAAAGCATGCTTGATACACAGGGGTCTAAAAACTGGAAAAGAGATGCAACAATGAGTCTTATCGCCACCCACATACCCATACCACCCAGTTTATGCCTAGTACAAAAACAGAAATACAAACACCCTTCAGTTAAGGTTTGCTTGGACCTTCCCTGAAATAGACTTGTCCGTTGAATGAGACAGCTTAAGAAAAACCTATCAAAGTTTTTCCCCTAAAATAGCATCTAATCCTCTGTGGCCCTGATGTTGTTAACATGGTAGCTCTGCCCATTTTAAACTAGCCCGGGGTGCCCCAGTTCATCTTCTAAGAGTGGCAGGGTGTATTTACAACTCTTTGAGTATCACTTCAAACTTTCCAACTTTGAGTCAAACACATGTGGCATGACTCAACAATTAAAAACAAAAGCTGGTGTTTGATCACCACAATAGTGATCCTATCAACCTGGGAAAGACTTTTCAGGTGTGGATGTCAGACTGGCAATACAACCGGGCCTATACACCATGCAATAGACCGTTTGTGTTCATTAATGTGGAGTGATAGCAACTGAGTTCCCCAGACCCCAGATTTGACTGTAAGGGGTCAAAAATTTTTATGTCCTGACGAAAATTCCTCTTGAAACTTTATTTTTAATGCAAATTTTGGTATAGCAATGATTGTTTTTTTTCAAAATTTTTCCTCAAATTTAATGGAAAATTAGTCCCAATTTCCTCAATCTGAAACCAAAATTTTCTGAATTTGCTTAAAAAATGTCAAAATAATTGATAATTGCAAATCAATGTGTTAAATGTAGCCCAAAATTTGCATCTCTGGTAAAGCTATTGATCCTATCCTTTTTTTTTTGGGCCAAATTGTATAGATATGGGTCCTACTTCCAGACTCTCTGAGGGCATGTCCCTACCCAAACCAAACTTGAGACGCCCCAATTTCAACATCAAACAATAGCTAATATTTTAAACATAATCAATATCTATTCAACCAATAATGATAGGAAAGTGGAGAAAGTCAGATCTGTATGTTGAATCAACACACGCATTTGTAGTTACAATTGAATAGTTTTGCAACAAAATTAGTAAACTGATTGTGTGGGCAAGCATAGATGCTACCTTACATAAAACACATTAACCAAGATTCTAGAAAACATTCATATTAAGAGAAGCTTACAATTTGTAGGCAAATCTTCACTTTTTTTACTAAATTATCAATTTTCTAAAACTCTTAGAAGTTTTTCCCATAACCAAAGACAATAAAATACTCACAAACGCCTAAGCAATGAGTGAGAAAAAATGCACCAAGTCCAGGATGTAGTGATGACGTCATCAAACCCAGACTCATATGGGCATGAAACATCGTTGGGCCGGGCCCAGCGACACAATCATAGCGTGCTACCCAGTCATGGCCTGGGGCCTGAGGGCCCTGGGTTTGGAGTGGAATTGGACTTTAAGCTAGTACTAATGGCCCAGAGATAACCAGGGCTGGCCTAATTTGGGGAGTGTATTTTGAATTTCTGTGCTAAAAAAAAAAACTAAGTCCAAAATTATCAAGATATGTGATATGATCAAGCAAAATGAGTCTGAAGTCAGTCAGATTCGATTTTTACTTTCCATTTTTACAACTGTATGCACTATTTAAAAGGCTACATTTTGATGAAACCCCCATTGAAATTGACGCATTCCAAAGATTTATAATCAGTTTGAGTGGTGGCAAACTAATAGGAAACAAAAGACTTTCTCCTTGTTTGGCTATATCGCAATTTCAATATTTGCGACTAAATCCCGACGTCATATTTTGCTGATCACAATCACATATGTTCTTTGTATGTGTATGGATTCACCCCGTGTAGGTGTGTGGCCCTGTTGTGAACGTTTTCCAAATAACTAAATATCCATCCTAAAAATACAATTAGGTTTTCAAATAAAATAAGAAAATACCTTTATATTGGAGACAGTAAAGAAAGAGTAAGGCAACTTGTATACGACAAATAAGAGTGTCTGTCTGTCTGTGTCCTTGTCATTTATTTGCACCAGTTAGTACAGCCCCTGGTAAAACCGTATACAAAGTACGAGAACAAAACCCCTGAGTTTTCAAGTATCTGTTTGTCAAAGGGAATTATTGCCCCTCAAAAAGCTGCACTAATCAAAGATATTTTATATCAAAATTTAAGTTTGCACTAGAATGATAAAAAGCTATATCCTATATTTCAGTATCATATAAATAAATACAACATGCTGTTATCTTACAGGACGCAATTTCAATTTCACAAAAGCTAATAATGTATACAGTATAGGCCTACCCTAGCCTTTGGTGTCAAATACAAGTTTTA
Organism: Ophioderma brevispina; assembly: GCA_023653785.1. NCBI lineage: Eukaryota > Metazoa > Echinodermata > Ophiuroidea > Amphilepidida > Ophiodermatidae > Ophioderma > Ophioderma brevispina. The sequence goes on along the minus strand of JAMKCH010019031.1, from coordinate 14,855 downwards.
TTCCATTACATCTTTATTCCTAATTCTAGTCCCTGTAACACAGCTAAGGCCGACGTAAATAATATGGTTAATTCTATGAAACTTTATTCTCTGTGTTGTAATTGGTAGCGCTCTTATTTACAAATTCCCCAAGCTTTTGTTTTGTAACAACATAGCACACATGAGTAACATATTCATATATTTGCTCGGTATTTTCACTGTTTACTGATAGGTGTTACCCATTAGCAACAGCCTTTTTGACATATTGTCACATAAATTGTTCAAGACCCATTGGCTAGAATCCCCTTATTGACGCAATGGCCTGGTACTTTCAATGGAGAGCTTGTATTGAGATTGGTCAAAAAGGTGTAAATGATGGAATGTATGCCCTCTTGAGTTTATTAAACAGTTATAAATTATGTTGATTTGTCACCTCTAGCTGATTGGCCACTTTTTACATTCACCTTAACACTGCAAATACCACTGGTTTCCCATGAGGGTAAACTCCTAAATAAGAGAAAGGTCTTAGAAGTTGGGAGCATCACCCAAACGTAGGTATACTTCAATCACAAGGTCACAGTTTCATGCCAATGCATGTACAATTAACACTCCAATGAACTGTGTCCCTTGGTGGATGAGCATATTGTAGATCAGTGAGCTTTGTGACATAAGTCCTGTTATGGGTAGTCTCTTTGAGAAATCTACAGCATTCATTTTTCAATATTGTTCAAACATTTAAAGAACAGTACAGGTTAACACAAGATAAGAATCTAACACTAACAGTAACTCATTTTTTAATACCAAACACTAGAAATTCATGTTAAGATCTAATCCCGATTCAGACACTTTTGACTTTTAACTTTTAGTGTTACTCCTTTATATTTGCAATAGAGATTAAGAGATGCATTTTGCTGGTTGATAATTAAGTAGGAACTAATAAAAGTTTGTTTACAATTTTGACCACCTAAAAGTATCAATTTTTAAAAACTAGTCCCACATAGCTATATAGCTACAGCAAATGGTCCATGATTATGGATATATATATATATAATCAAGCCAAATTTGGCATAATTTAAACTTTTAAAGGTGCATTATTTAAAAAAAAGTCACACACAAATTATGAGATAAAAACGTACATACAAGATAAAATTGCTCTAATCCCCGAAAATACGATAAACCTATTTCTTCTTCTTCTTCTCACTTAAAAAGTAAAAAAACAGTAATGAAGGTGGTAAAGTCTTTACCATGCTAATCTCTCTCCTCCTACACAGCTTTTTTTACGTTCCCGCCTGCCAGATATACAGATACTAATTCAAACTTTCTGATTGGAGAAAGCAGCAAGTAAGTGCCTTCCCTAGACGGGCATCATATGATCTTTTTTTCTTTGACAGGGTTGGAAAGTGCAGTCAATGAAGTAAATCCTCTGTCGATTACCTTGTCGTACAGTACATTTAGGTAAAATCAAGTTTACGAAGACCTTTAGCACATCATTGTGTTGAATGCAGTTTTTGCTTATATCCAGGGGTATGTGGAGAAATGACTAAGTGTAGCAATGAAGCGGATATAAATAACATTCAATACTTTCCCAATCAAACCCATGTTCATTCTAATTACAATCATGATTTGATTTGTTGGTTATTTCTTTGGAAGGCCCAATATTGGGGTAAGTCAGAGTGAGTCATTTTGTGACCCCTTCTTTTATGACAAGCCTCGTTTTAAAGATGCTCAGCATCTCTGGTTTGTTGTAAGGACCTGGAAATTTTAAATCTTGCGATGTGTCTTTACTTACACAATCACCTAAAAAGTGTACAACTAAACAGGTACCAAAGTGAATACCAGAGAGTATGATCTTAAAAAGAACATGGGTATAGGGGTCTTTTATTTCACACTGGTATGAGTTTTAAAAAAGCCCTGGCCTTCAGCTAGCTATGGTATGATCATTTGGAATTGCCATTACACGAAATTACCATACTCTGCTTGTCACATTACATTTACATCTTGAATCAAGGTGTTTTGAATCCATCCCATAATGCATTGCAATGTGCCTATACTGTACAAAACAACATGTCCAGTACTTAGGGAGAGGAACCACAAACATCGAACGCTTTGATTGCTAAAATGAGTGTAAAAGAGGATTTTATGTGTTAATATGGATTTTGGTGGGATCATATGACCCCTATTGAAGGGGAAATTTTCCCAAACCTGTGCTTGTGGATTCACTCAAAACAACACCCCTCTGATCTTGATGACTTGAGTCCCGATTCACCCATAGACCTAACTACTGCATCTACAGTAATACCTGGTAACAACACTAATTGCAAATAATGTATCTCATGTTTTTCTTGAGCAAACACACACAGCTGTTTGAAAGTCCTCATTTATTAGGGACAAAGAAGAATAAAAACAAAACTTAGCAATGGCAACACATTTTGACAACTGATTTAGATATTTATTCTGCTAACTACATCCGGTGTAAATTTTGATAGGAAATTTCCTGTGGGCCAATATGATTTTTCATAAAAATCTAGTTTTACATGTCTTTTTCTATGGGAAATATGCATATAGAGGGCACTATCACATACAAATTATGAACCTTTGTAGGCCTATAATACGGCAATTCCCGCAATGAATTTTTTTCTTATTTTTCCCAGAGTTAATAGCTCTTGCATGTCCTACTTCCAATACACGAATCCGGCGGGGAAGCCTCGAAAGGACACCCTCTACGTCGCCGCCATGTGCTGGGGCATCCTGGCTACCAAACACACATTACACACCCCACGCCGCATATTGCCTTTTTACCGTCTTAAGAATTTACAACATACCTTTTTTTTCGCTTTTTTTTAAACAATTTCACCGTTTATTTTTCCATGGATTTAGGATGCAAGGATGATGTCAGGACTGGCCTAAACTGGAATTCAGGCATGTGTCTTATTGTTGTTTGTAAAAATTGAAGGTTATCTCGCCCACTGTGCGTGACTGAGAATGAACGCCTATTGTCAAATGAACCGTGTTAAAAATTGGTATAACAGCCGCGTGAAAAAATCATTTTTCAGTAAAATAAACATCCAGACAAAAATAAGAGTAACAACAGAATGTTGATATATTCCGTGTACGTAAAAAATTGAATAGTTCCCTAAAACCGATCGTATTTGCTGAGAAACGTGACATCTTCCGAGGCGGGTTGTTGATGTTTTAAGAAAGGACGCTTCGGCCCATGTGGACGTTTCGGCGAGCTGAACAAACTTAGTCTCGTTTGTACATGGAATATATGCTACGCCTAGACTATCACAGTACCATTAAAATGACCGCGCGTTACAATGTGGTATTGAGACTTGGAAATGGATACGAGGATTGTTTTGGTTTTTAACGTACATGTAGTGATGTACGTGGCCGTGACATGTGGAACTAAAATTTAACTTATGTTTTAAATGCGCCTTTTGTGAAAACAACAATTGTATTTAAGCAAAATAAATGAAAAAACATAATAATACAAAAGAAAAAAAGCTTGGCAGATTCGTTGGTTTTTCCATTGGGGAACCGATGCATCTGGTATACGGCCGCAGACATTCACATTCTTCATGTGTTCATTGGCGAGTGAATTTCACACGCAGGTTCGTTTCATTTTTGTAACTTTGTTATCGCTATTTGGGCAGCCAAGAAATTTACTATTTTTTCCTGAGCCGCCCTGATGAATATACAAATGTTAACAGTGAAATAGTGTTGATTTTTGCAGTCAGAAAAACTGATCAAAAATTATCGCTTATTGTGGTAACACGTACAAAGTAAACGCGGTGGGCGGTTGTAACGAAAATGCAAAAGATGCCCCCTCCCCCCAGTCATGGCGGATGGGTTGCGCCGCCCACGGCGTAGGGCGATCATAGTCGCGTCGGATTCGTGTATATCAGTTGTCAAAATTGTGTCGCCGTTGCTTAAAATTGCTCTAAAAATAAGAGACAATTGCATGGGGACAAAACAGCTGTGCCAAATAACTTGCTTTCCACCATGTGAGAAGGGATAGCGGCCTCAAAAGTTCCATACTTTGATTACCACCAAAATAGGCGGGAATTATTCGGGTGTTATCGTTCGCACGTAAAAAGTAAACCCAAAATGTGCTCGAGCGCTCTGCAGCGGGGCTGGCACAGAATCGCACGCGACACACAATATACACACTGAGTCTCTTGCGAAGTGCCCGCCTACATTATTTCTAAAGTTTGCACTTTAGGAGGCCCACCTATTTGGTGGTAATAAAAGTATACTTTAATCAACAAGCTCACCATATAAATCTAGGGTTAATATTTAGTATTATAGTTAGGATTAGGTTAGGTTAATGGTCCAGGGTTAGGGTTAGGAGATTAGAGCCAGGGTAGGGGTAGGTTAGTTCGGCCAGGGTTAGGTAGAGTTATGTTAAAGTGGTTCTAGCGTTAAGGTCACCGCTAATGTAGGATTAGGATTATAAAGGTGTTGAGATTCTTTCTATGAAGAAAAGAACACCCACTCACTAATTTTCAACATTACACAGCCACCATTTTTGCTCAAAATGACGGACTAGTTGTGCGGCTTGTCAGACATCATCCTAGGTCAACAAGTTGAATAATTTTTTTCAAGTCCACAGAGGGGAATGAATTGTCTGTTTCAACATAGTACCTTCTGAACAATGCTGCCCTCTAGAGTTGTTTGTAATGCCATCATAGTCCTCATTGATGTGACAGAATGTTATCACTTGGTGTAGGGTAGAAGTTTCATATAGACAAGTCCCAAGTATGCAAATGAGTAGGCCATCATCTAAAGGCCGATGGCTGACATCAAGCGTTTGACCAGATGAGGATTGGATCCATGACATCATTTAGGGTAGATGTTTCATATCGAAGTCCCCAAGTATACCAAAGGATTGGTATAGCCAATTATTCCATCAAGCACTACTGCACAACAATTTACAGTGCTGATGAAATCAATTGTTAAACCTCGTTTGACTGTTGGGACTTCTATAAAACGTTACCCATGTCGTCACAGCAATGGTGGCATAAAGACCTTAAAGCAATAGTTACCATTTGGTATACACACACATGCTCATTTTTATTGATGAGCTTTTTGCGGTTTGCAATTAAGTGAACTCACCTAGGGTGACCTACTTGTATTTAAAACTACCAGTTCTTAATTAAAATTGTAGAAGTGTATGTTACCAGGTAACTGTAGCTGAAACAAGCAAAAGATTTAAGCATCACTGACATTCAACCTATTTTCATTGAAAAGAAACATATGCCCCATCGCTAATAGCCTCATCCCCAGAACCCCAGATGTTACTGGAAGTGGTAAACATTTCGGTATCTGTTGAAAGCTACTATTTTTCTCATTTACCCTGTGAAATCTTAGGGCTAAAGGATGTTTGGTTTGGATGTTATGAGCGAAAATGTGTCCCATTGTGGTCAACCAATATTAATTTTACACAGTACTCTATGGGGTTTATAAAATCACGTTTTTAGCTTTCACATCAAATCAGATAGAAATATCTGCGCGGAACTTTACAGATGGGGTTTTGGGGTGAAGGCCATGATCAAGAAGAGAACTTTACATACTTAAAATTGGGTCATCCTCCTTTAAAGTTTGGATGTTTACTGTCTGAGGTCTTCAGGGCAATCTGGTTGTTTTGCAGGATCACTTGTTTTGAAAGCTTCCAGTTCAAGCAGGGCAGCATTGACTCTTGTAATAATGGGAAACTTGGACATATCGACTTGCAACCTACCGATGAAAAACAAATAAGTCATTTTATTTTTTGCTCCCTCCCCCCATCCCACAACCCACGTCTTAGAAGAAAATAAAAACAGAAAAGCTTGATTTTGTAAGCAATATACAAGGAATAAAGCCTCAAACAGGCAAACAAAAACCAAACTCAAAGGCAGAAGCAAAACCCCAAACGAATTTATAAGATTGTGTTTATTAACACTTCAGGTCAAGAGAAATAGATTGTCTGAAGGGGTTCTCCATAGGCGGCCTGTGGGCCAAATCCGGCCCGCAAACCATATTAGATTTGGGGCCCTTGATTTGCTAGGAAAGCATAAAAAAATCAGCGTGTTATTTGGTCCTCAGGTAGGGAACTTGCAAATTGTTGGGCATGCTCTGGCCCCTCAGCTAAAGTAATGAGAACCCTGGTCTAAAGTCCCTTTCAAATATTCCAATGCTACAGAAATTTGAACTATTTTGCAATTACCATAAAATCCACCATGCAGGGTGGGCCATATTTTGAGTCGGATCGGTCTCCGAAGGCGCAGTCATGACGAAACGGCACCATCATGCATTATTAGCACCACATGCAGAAAATTAGCTCCAAAGCCAGCTTATGGATTTAATCTAAAGCCATCAAGGACCCTTGACAAATCTCCCACATCATATACATGTCTAAAAAGTAAATTGGTGCATAAAATGAGCTATTTTGCCAGGACACAAGTGGAGTCCGCCACGGTATGGCATGCACGGGTCTGAATTTATCTTTAATAAGTGCCGCTGTGTGGAAGTGACCACATTATTACCTCGTTTAGGATATTGTAATACAAACATCTAAATATAGTAAGTATGATGACGTCATTTCAAAAGATGGATTGCAGTCAGGCCTAGCCTTATAAATCTAGGCTTGCTGCTTGCATTAGTTTGATCATAACGAAGTACAGCAGTGCGTCCCCATGTCATGATCTGACAGCAGGCTGCATGGCATGATATGTTCAGACGTGTTTTTTTTTTACCATAAAGCTTACTCATAAAATTACTAGTGATTAACAAATAGCAACTAAATAAAAGGAAAAACTGGTGTGTGTGTCAACAGTCATGTCGGCACTGGGATTTTAAGACACTTGATTATTTATCACTTCTCGGTCATAATTTTTACAGCAACCTCGAGCAAATCTTCGAAGACGGGCAGGTATCAAAGCAACCTTATCAGGCCTCACTAGGATAGTTAATCTGAAATGTTCTAATAGTTAGTATTTCTTTGGAAAATAATCATATTTTGTGATTTGTTTCATCCTAAAAACATTTTATGACATATATTGTTCTCTGTTCTTTAGGACTTTCGACATGTTAGACAATGTCTAAAAGATAGAAACGAAAAACCATCGGTCCGGAGCTAGGTAATCTTGCCAAATATGGGGGTACCTATCCCTCATAGTTTTGGGCAGGAGTGTTTATGGCCACCTATCAAAGCTCACTTTCTTAAATACTACATCACCGCTTTACTGTATAAGAATGTGTTATAATGACACTTGTATAGCTTACAAACAGTGAATGATATCAATTCAAACCATTTTTGCATAGTGTGAAATGCTAAATATACTAAAGACAGGTTGAGTTGAAATCTTTGTTATTAATATCCACACTCAAATAAAAAAAGTGACCAACCGATCTGTCTGTGATATGTGACAATACATACATTATGATTAAAAATACAAAGAACTATTTGTACATTTAAAAATACAGAATAGTATTCAAATAATATAAATATTATTACAAATTTTTAAATTTCTTGGGGTTTCATCATGAATGAACCAAGGACAGGCAAGGATAAATATTGGCAAAATTTAGACAACCTCACGATCTCATTACCATACTTAAAACATTAGAAAAATAAACTTATCACTATCTGAAAAAATTTTGGAAGGTTGGATTTTTACTATATATTTTGTTATAGAGCTGGGCTCTACTTTCAATACGTTGAGGAGACAACATGATAGCATTTATCACGATTGTGAATTTTAGCTCTCATAAGAAAAATATTATTCTTATTATTTTAAGACATACAAAAGCTGTGTCACAAGATAAGAACATTGTGACTGTGACATATTCCAATGGAGCACGGGGGTTCTAAAAATGAATAACTATAGTATTAATATTATAGTTATTAATGTACGATTACTTCTTTTAAACACTTAGGTTTCTCTCATTTAGGCCTGTATTCAAAAAAGATGTCTAACAATTACTTAATTATGACACAAGTATATCTCTGGAATGCAGGATGGCAAAAGCATCAAATTTGTCATATTATACCAAAAAAAAAACATTCTGACAAACATATATATAATACTTTGAAAACAAAATCATTTTTAGTATAAATTGTTAATTATCCACCTCACAACTTCAAGCTCAAGATTATTAGTTAAGCATATTAGCAAATTTTCAAGAGCCCACCATTTCAAAATTTGATTTTGGCCACAGTTACATGGTGATGTCTAGAAAAAAACTATACTGCGAACGAGAATGCTAAAACATGGTATGGATCATAAATTAGCGATTTTGTAATTATATTTGGCATCCAGATGGGACGTAACGGCAAAGCTGGAATGCTACTTTTATGTCCGTCCCTGATGAAATAGTGCCACCTCGAGAAAAAACCTCTAACTTGATTGCCTAACCAAAAAACAACTAATGGATGAGCGTCGACACGTACATGGCGCGATTGCCCGGCTATTTCACATGGAAGGGTTCCAGCAGCCGTTGATTATCGGGGATCCTGATAATAATTACTCTAATTACAAAAATTCCTTCGTGTGTAACACAGACATTTTCGACTTAAACCTTCACAGGTATGCGTTTATAGCAAGTTACAAGGCAAACGTGTAAAAATCTCAATTTTGTGAGAAAAAATTGTGGCGTCTTCAAAAAAATTGCTCAATATTCAGAGATGCAGTTTTCCTGAGTACTTTCCTGGAAATCCGGGTTGTAACAACCCCAAAAACTGTCAGGTTTTCTGTCACCATGATCACCCCAATGAATCTGGGTATGTAGAAAACGCACGAATTAGGATCGTGGGGAAGAAAAGCGATCAAGGATCAAATGGTCACGTAAAAGAAACAGGGAGGGCCATGGAAAAGAGTACCGCTGTTTTTCAAGCCGCTGTTGGGAGGACTTAACAGAACAATCAACTGGCAAGGCTAGGTAGGCAGGTCAGCCCATCATGTATGCATGTTGACAGTTCTTGACTTTGATTATCATACTCTGACTTGAAAGTGAACATGAAATTTGTCAACAGATAAGCATACTTTCAATGAAAAATTACCATTGGTATCTAGCCAATTCAACAAATCGATACACCATCACCCATGGATTTTCTTTCCTTTTTGGTGTATCGAAAGATATCATGAGAAAAATTAAAATCATGAAAATTGAGCTCTGTACCTCTTTTCATTTTCAAGCTACAGCAATTTTAATTTGGGGGGGTCACCTCAAAAAAAACATGTACGAGGTGTGAAATTCAAATATCAGAGGCTATAAGTAAAGACTACACCCCTCAGATCATTCAAACTTGGCATTGGATAACCTTTTGCTGCAGATTGCAAATATGTGAACAGAAAAACTGCACCTTGCCCCAATTAAACTAACAGGGGGTCAAAAATGGCCCAAAAAACCACTCGGACCAACTTTGGGGGGCCCATAAGTCAAAAGTAAAAGTGATTTATAACTTACAAATTTGGGTAGTGAAAGCTATCTTGAATACTACCCTTGTGTACAATCTTATACTTGAATCAACTTTATTGAAAGAGATATAGCTATCGCAAAAAGCCAAAAAGTCCAATTTAACCTTGACTTGACCCCCCATAAAAAAATCAATGTCAGACAATTTGCACCAAATTCTGCTTGAAATATGGTTAAGAGGGGCCCCTGTTGAATTTGTGTGCAAAGTTTCAAACGATGTGTTAACTGACAATATGAGGTAAACAGGCTTCAAAAGATCTACACTTTCAACTACTATTAAGACAAAGGTTCCCATGAAATGTACACAGAATTTGAACTGCAACTGGGTATTCAAGCAGTTTTAGGACTTTGAATCCACGTTGGACCTTGAAAGAACTCTAACAATGAAGTTAAATTAATATCATCCCCTTTTAGCACATGATCTAGGTATGGACCAAAATTTTCAGCTTGGTGTCTTGGTTGGTAGGAATTTATAATACTTTAATTATTCTAATTGAATTATATAGTAAAGTGAAACTGTACAAGTTAATACCAAGTTTGCAAAGTTCAAGGTTTCTGTGAGTTTCAATGGGAAATCTTTCAAAACTGAATTACACGAAGTAGGGCTTTTTGAAGACCAGTACGTAGTTATAGAAGACACTTAGACACGCAATGAAATTTGCCAAAATATTAAGCAAGGACCCCTCTCTAACATATTTCAAGCAGGAAAGAATTTGAGTTGCAGATTTTTGCAGTGCAGACAGAATTTTTTGCTCTGCAGACAGACCTTCTGGGCAGATTGCTTTTTGCAGACAGCATTCAGAAGACCAGGTGTTTTTTTTGCTGCAGGCAGACAGCAGATTGCAGAGAATGTCTGGAAATTGGTTTTTAGGGGGGCCAAGTCAAGGTTCCAATTGGAATTTTTACGTTTTGCGACAGCTATATCTCTTCAACAGGAGCTGATTAAGTGTAAGATTGCACACAAGGGTAGTATTTAAGAATAGCTATCTCCCTAATTTGGAAGTTATATCACTTACTTTTTGACTTATGGCGCCCCAAAGTATGGTCCGAGTGGTTTTGGATCATTTGCCACCATGTTATTTTAAATTGGGGCACAGGTGCATTTTTTCAGTTCCACATATTTGTAATCTGCTGCAAAAGCTTATCCAGAATTCCAAGTTTGAAGGATCTGAGGGGTGTAGTTTCTTTACTTAGGCCCTCTGAATATTGAATTTCACACCGGTACATGTTTTTTTGAGGTGACCCCCCCTCAATTAAATTGCTGTAGCGTGAAAACGAGAAAGATGTTACAGAGCTCATTTTCAGACTTGCGTTTCCTCTTATATCTTTTAAATACCCAAAAAAGAAAAAAATCATGAGGTGATGGTGTACTCCTTTTGTTGAATTGGCATGGAATGACCCCCTTCTGTTTTGAAATATGTCATGTATTTTTTCAAAGAAATTTGTACTCCAGATTGCCTTGCTAGGTGATTAAAAAAGCTCAATCCAGGACTCCACCAGCGGACCCCCGGCCAATTTTTCAGGGTTTTAGTTTTTCAATCAGGAGCTTGCATCTCTGTAATATTGCCCTTTAAATAATTGTTAGACACGGGCTTGGAATACAGGCCTTTATGTTTAAACCCTAACATGACACAACACACTCCACTTTAAAAGCATCCCACCACGCATAAACAGCAAAACAGATGTCCCACCAGCAGTTAGCAGCCAGTGTAAAAACTTATCTTCTGTGGGCTAACCATCAAAATTTGTCAATGAAAGTCACTTGATTGCTGGTTATTGCCAGTACACTTGTTAGGGTTAATAACATTAGTTGATGACCAAATTTTTTGGTTCCTTTACATTTTAATATTATTTGAGTTGATGACCCAAAACTTTCAAAATACTTCTTATATTTCAGACGGATTAATTTTTGGCCATTAATGGATCTGCCGAGTGTTCCAAATCCTCTTGGACTTGTCTGGTTGTAGGCTAGGATGTGTCCCTTTGAATGCGTCCATATCCACAAGAGCAGCATGCCAAACGTTGATTGTGTGAAATTTAGATATGCCACACACGAACTAATAACACAAACAACACAAACCTTGCACTGACACTGAGTACATTTCTATGGGAAATTTTGCACCCGATTGTAATAAATCAATCTTCAAAAATACATTTAAATAAACAAAAACTCAAAAGAATGGTCACCGTGTGTTGAATGGGGGCAAAGGTCAACAAAGGTCACCAACATGTGGGGACACTACCTGAGGACCACTGTATCCAAGTGTCATGAAAATGTGCTAGACACGTACATGGCAAAACAGGGGGCAATAATGTTTAGGGTTAACATTTTTAACCCGCTAGACAGATAACAAACAACACACACACTACCAAAGCATTGCTTCGCAGAGGGGATGACCACAACGCGCTATACACATGGCGTATAGCTACTTGTGCCATTTGAGCAATGTTTTAAATTGGAACCCTTTAAGACTTTGAATAAGTCACTCTCAGGGATCAAGAGGCATGGGTTTTAGTACCTCCTCACAAGCTATATAATGAGCTGCCAAGATTAGTGTCATAAGAACACACCATTAGTTTACTTGCAATTTTACTTGGCTACAATGGATATATACACTTTGGACAAACTCCACCTCCAATGGAAGCAATATTAAAGGTGTTTTCCTGCTGTACTTTGTTAAATCCTAAATAGACGAGACTATTAACCTACTATTTAACACTAATTCGCTTCAAAACGCACCTGACAAAAAAATCACGAGCGGATCCCTGCCTGGGATTAGTGGAAATTGCTCCTAGATCTGTCAACAAAAAATTGCTACCTCCAGTTTGGGCGGTGATTGTCAGATTTTGCTCAAGGGGTGTTAGAGTTAACACCACAAATGATATCGAATAGTGAGGGCGCAACTTTAAGCAACACAAGCGGCAGATGCAGCGTATTACGATAAACGCATGGGCATTACACTATAGTGTCAAGAAGTGTACATTAAATAATGGCGAATACACTAGTGTCAAGAAGCGTGTTGTGTAAATGGCATGGCATACGCTAGTGTCAAGAAGACAGGTGTGTGAAAATGGGGAATTTCGTTCAACACGGAGAACAAAGACAAATTTGTTTTTTGTATCTTGGTGATGAACAACAGTATAGCAGGCAACATTAAAATCACAACAGAAATCAAACCAATTTCCTTTTACCTGTTAGCATTGTAAACCTCTGGTACTAGACTAAGTCATAGCCATAGTGACTTCGGTGCATACACAGTTACTTGCCAGCAGTTGTATCAAGCAGCGTCTCCAACACATGGAAGCCTTTGGCAATCACACCAACCCCACTTGCTTTTCTTTTCACACCAATGGCTTTCAATAACCAGATTCTATTACAAGAATAACAACCAATAAAAAAAATATCAAAAATATGCAGCAATTCAGTAATTTTGTATCTCTATCCCGGCATGAGGTAAAAACCAATCACACAGGAATCTGCATGAGGTAAAAAACTCCAACATCAGGAATCTGCATGAGGTAAAACTCAAACATCAGGAATCTGGCCTGAAACTCAGTCTCAGATTTATAGTCATCCAAGACAAGTTAACAATTTCAGCTAAAGCGGTGACAGTATATGGCACAGAATGATGATACCTAGGGGGCAGGCAAGGTGAACATGCTTTGTGAGCTATACAAAAACTTAATGCAGTCAAATAGTCAGAGGATCCAAATAAAAAACCCCAGGGTGGAACACGTAATCTAATTATGCTGCACGGGACCTACAAAAGGGGGGTACTGGGTAAGGGGGGTCAATTTGAGTAATTTTGATCAAATATATCATGTTTGGGTTCAAATGAAAGGAAATTTAATTTTAAACATTGATGGATGTTCATTTTCCATTTTATCAAAACATATGGAAAGTCGATTAATTAAAATGCATTGTGTGAATCTTCAAATATATATGCCCACTGAGACTGTGGAGTAGTAGGAGGGCTCTGCAGATATTTTCTTCTAGCCTGGCAGTATTTAGGTATAGCGCAGATAGCAGTCCTGTTGAGTCTTCCTCCAAAGGTCCTCCATCCTCCTGTGAGCTTATATTAATCTCAGAACCCCATTTCTTCAAGTTAGACTTGTAGTAGCAGAAACAATATCTTCATCAGTGTATTGGGCCATAATATTCAGCTTCGCTTTACAGGCCTTCATTTATGAAAATAAGAGGAGCTCTGTTAATAACTCTCTATTCATTTAGGAGCTCAACATGGGGCTCAATTAATTAACATGTGTAAAACAAAACACAGGCCCTTCAAGTAATAAGGAGCTCAGTTTTTGGAGCTCCCTGAAGGACTGCTCAGGAGAGCTGCAGGAGCTCTGGAGCTATAGCTCTCATAGAAATGAAGGTCTGGCTTTATGCCTTCCACTCTGGTAACATAAAATGAAGCAAAAGCCTAGTATCCCGTCCTGAGTGTGGGAACGGAAGCTCGTTCCCGGGTGGGAATCACTTCTACTGTCAACTCGGTGGTCATGCAGGACTTTTGGACACATGGAAGTTTCTCTTATTTATTTTTTAACTTTAAATGAAATTAATTACAATAATTTTTGTTGTGATATTATTTTTTGTCATCGATATTCAAGCCTATACTGAGATTTCAGCTCTTTTTCCATGCTTTTAAGAGTCAAAGTTTACTTTTTCTTTCATTTCACCCTTTTTTTTGAAAACCTTTTTACCTAGTTTACGCCATGTTTCCAACTTTTTTTTCAAACTCCCACTCACGGTCCTGTTTATACTCACCAAGGTTGTGAGATTGTTCTAGTTGATACAGTAATCTTACGAATGATCCAACTAACTAGTGCATTTTTTGTGCTCAAAAAGGCCTTCAGATACACCCCTATTGCCACATTAAAATTTCGGTGCGCCCATGCCTCGTAGCGGTCATCTAGCACATCGGTACGCCCAACCAGATGACGTCACTGGCGTCCTGAACCTTTCTCATTTTTGTACCTTCCCAAGGCTCTACTTGCGGGGAAGGGCCTTGATGAGGGTTACTAGTTGGATCATTCGTAAGTAACATTTATAAATAGAACCAGCTCACACCTGGGTGAGTATATTCTATTTATCCATTTTATGACTTACGAATGGATCCAACTGTGCATGACTGCCACACTGGTCACTCAGTGGAGGAAGTGGAGCCTGTAGTCTCGTTGTATCGGGTTTCCCGCCATGTGAAGTTTTAATGGAAGCTGAATAATTTTTGCCCCAATATACTGCCATATATAGAACATTATAAAACATTTTAACATCAGCACATCTGTATCAAAGCACTAAAAGTTATGATAAAACCGGCACTCCTCACCTATGAGCATGTTGAGAAGGATGCTGGCATCCCTCCTCTTACTCTGACTGCTTTGCTGCACCGGATGGTTTTGCCACGATTTGAATT
>JAMKCH010019030.1:0-68961 GCA_023653785.1 Ophioderma brevispina | reverse complement strand
GTTGGGAGTGACTTAGAGAGTTCAGAATACAAAGCGTCTGCAGTTCATCAATAATTCGTCTTCAAAACGGTAGTTCAAAATGGAAGCTTGCCCCTTTAGAAAAGAAGATCTCAAGTAAGATTCTTTTTCGGAGCGTCGGTGAAGATACTTTTGCCTAGCACCCAGACAAACATAGCTCCCTTTACGCCACGATATGCATAACAGTCAGGGATAAATTAAATTTCCACGAGTCGGATGCCGCAAATGTCCAATTTTAGGAACCACAAAATGAAAACTGTTTTATTTCCTAATATAAGGCGTCTTAGTTTCATAGACATGATAGATGAGGTAGACGCAGCCTTTGAGATGATTAGAAGCAATAAATTTATATAACCATATCCTCTTATTGGTAGCGGTCATTATTTAGTGCCGGGGGGGGAGGGGGGGGGGGGGGGGGCAAAACTTTTTCGCGTGCCCCCCCCTCGCTTCCGTTCAAACATTTTATGTTCCCCCTTGATCATGCTGTTCATTCCCCTTTAAAGTTCATGTTTCCTTGCCCCCCTCTCTCTTTTGATGAAAAATTTTCACTTTCCGCCCCCCCTCCCTCTTACAATATTTTTCGGGTGCCCCCCTCAAATTCCTCTATTCCTCCCACCCGGGCGTAAATAATACCCCTCCCTTAGACTGCAATGATCGAACAAATTCCTGGCAGATAAAATTCCTGTGGCAAACTTCTCTTGTGAGTAGATGTGAGTAGAACGCTATTTATACTCCACATTTACTAGACCTTCTCAATAGCTTATATCGTTGCATCAGGCAAGCTAGGGACATTAATTAGGCGACCATTGCGCGTATGTCATGTTTGTCTTCAGCGCGGCGCAGACAGTGATTGGTTTGAAGTGTAGAAGGGTTGGCATGTTTGAACAAATATGATTAAAATGTTAAAAAATTACCTACTTAAAGAGACACTACCTGGCACATTTGAAAATAGTGCGGCCCCAAAAGATTTTTTCAAAGAGATATTTTTGCATGGTTGTAGAGCTTGTGTATACAAAAGCCCTACAACCCGAAATGAGGTAAGACCAAATCACTCCTTATGGTAACAGAACTATTTTATAATTTAACGGTCGCCGGCGACGTTAAATTCAGCAGATACTTACTAAAATGGCTTTTAACTCAAGAGCACGCACTCTGTTGCATGTTTCTCACGCTAATGCACACTGTTTGACCGGTCTATAAAACCTTGCGTGGTTTTTAATATCAGTGTGGTACGAGTCAAAAATATTCATGTAAGAGACACATGTGTTTTGATTAAAGTTAGGGAAAACTTAAAAGTTGTTAGCCTACAAATTACCATGGATGTCTTTATCCTCTATCAATTTCCCTATATGTGTGGGTATGTTTTTTTTATGTGTAAAATAATTTTCTGTCTGCTTTCAATGGCCTAGACTATAAAGTTGAAAGCAAATTGAAGAATGTCATATTTTGTGGAAAATGTGCCAAGTGCACAGCTTTAAGTCGGGTTTTAGACTAACGGACATGTACTTCACTAAAGTTGTTACCCTTTTCGTGTTTGAAATAAGCGTTGACTTAACAGATTACTACTCGCGTCGGACTTTTGTTCTGCACCTCCAATTACGCGTCAACTCAAATTTGGTCGCCGTAGTCCATTCATATTTTTGTATTTATTTCAATTTTTTTGAAATAAAAGAAAAACAATTATCAATAATACAAATTATAATGGACATCGTATATTAGTTTGAAAATTGTCGACATTTTTGAAATCTTTAAAGATGTTTAAAATTATTCCTCATCCATTCTATTGTGTCTGAGATAGACACTCATTCACTGTAGCATTTTTGTCCTTTAAAAGAGCACTGGCCACATTTGAAAATAGTGCCCCCACCCGTCAAGATTTTGTGCAAAAATTGAGATTGTTGCATGGTTGTACAGCTTAATATACATTAGCTCTCACCTGAACTGATCCTTATGGTTAGAAATGATTGTTATAATTAATGTCGCCGGCGACATTAATAACAGCAGACGACGGAAATTGGCTTTAAACACAAGAAACGCACGCCGTATGCATGTTTTCCTCCCACGGCAGTTTAAGCCTACAAGAAGTTGCCTACAAATTACCTGGATGCCCTTTAAACTTAAACCTCTTATTAACGTCCCTATCCGTTTTTGAGTAGTTATTTTTATGTGTAAAATCTATCTCTATTCTTCCAATGCCATAGATGGCCAAGACTATCATTTTGAGAGCAAATGAAGAATTTTCATATTTTGTGAAAATGTGCCAGTGCCAGCTTTAAGGATACGGCCTTTCATTCGGTCCAACACATTCACCAGTTAAATAGAATCGACTGCATATTTTCTTCGGGGAATACATAGCTATCATCGCATTTGTTTCACCTCATTCAATTGTGTTCTTTTCTGGTAGGGGGAACTTCCCTTGTTGTTCTGGTAAAGGAAATGACAGAAACCACCCGTCATATGCACACACTTCCAATATGTTCATGGGTAAATATCGGCTGATGTCACCCTGCAACGAAAAGAGTCAAAACAGTTATCTTTGGCATTGGATTTTGAAATGTCTATAGATTTTTTTTTTTAGAATTGCTTTCGCAAATGTATATGTGTTTTACAAATTTTACATTCCGTGGCAAAAGTTTACCTTATAGACAATGTGACATGTTTACCACAACATGGCGGACGCTATACGCTAACGGGCTTACAATCAGGTCCACTGACCTCTCACATGGATAGCGGGTCTTGGTCGCCGATTGAAACCAGAAGTTGCTTTTTGCCCTTCTCAATATGGTCGGGAAAACAATGCATACACCTACTGGTGCACATATTCCACACAGGGATGTTCTATTGTTATACAAAATTCTTTGAACTTGGACAATAAGGTGGACGCCACATTGTGCAGGGGCAAAATGCAACATCCTGTGGTTTCATCCAAGCCCGCTACCATTGTAGAGGTCAGTGAGACAATCAAGAATTTAGAGACAGGTGTAAAGTAACCATTGTCCGGCCGTACTCATAGTCCGGGACCAATGTGAAACAATAGGGTAATCGATTCAGTTGCCTCTTTAACGCAACCTTAGTTTCACGCTTTAATTCGTTCCGTTTCGTCTATGGAGCCCCGACTAGGGGGCCCTCGACGGACTATATCTGCTTCACAAACCGGGCTTTCCTGACAAGAGCAAATGAGGAATGCGCAATACAGAAATTTGCCGAAGAGACCAGTCACTAATTGGGCTCTCAACACTTAACTGCATAAAACGGGGGGTGGGGCATTTTTGTTTTCAGCCGGCGTTTTTTTTTTTTTATTTTTGTATCTAACCTTTAGTTCCGCTTGCATGGTCCCAACAAATTAAATCATCGCTTCGTTTTTTGCTTTAATTTAGCATGGCCCATAGCTATAGGAGTCCACCCTTATATGCACTAAACGGAAGTGCCCATACAAAAAATGAAAATTGTAATAGATTTCTGGATCTCTGATTTTCATAATGCACTCACTTATGACATAAACAATTAAATAATTATCACAAAAATTCCTGCCCACGGTATAGTAGGACCATTGGTCCCATAATATTTTATATACAATCATGTAGCGGTTCATTGTAGAAACCTATGGTAATTATACAAGTACACCTAAAAATAAATGGCATGAGATGTTGTGTTGTGTCTTAATATGGTAACTATAGTTCATTCTTCACCAGTAATGCAATTTTGCAGAAGAAATGGCAGAAACGCAATTAGGGTCTTTGGGGGCACTCAAATTCAAAATCACTGTTTTGGCCTCAATTTTCTTCTTACTGAATAATTGTTCTTCAGTTTTTTTTACTTCTTTTATTGTAATTCCTTTGAAGCCTTCTAACATTTGGTGTATTTCAGCTAAAAATCCTTTAGGGAGTGGTTATATGGGGGGGGGGGCTAGGGGGTGTCCCCTGACTAGGATTAGGTATGTTTCCGCCCCGAGATGTTGCACATTAGCTCGTACTGCCTATTTCAAAATGGCCGCCATTGTTTTATGAAAAACTGCTATTGTATTTTCATAGATAGGAACTTTATCCAGGACTAAACGAAATAAAGTTTTACCTTCCCGAAGTGGGCTTAAACATTTAAGTGTCCAATATGGCCGCCGGAAGGAGGCATATTTTGTTAAATGTACTAAAATTGCCAAATTGATGGGTTAAGAATACGAGTAATATTTTGACATGATCTTAATTCATGATGGCGGCGGTTATACCCGCTCCGGGGGACATAAATCAAGAAGAAAACACCCCTGCACATCTATTTCGAGATAAAGAACCATAAGGAAAACTATTGATAACATTTTCCGCAATTTTCTCTCATACTTCTGGACAATTGCAGACCACTCAACACTACAGTCCATTCAATTAGCTTAGACCCTCGGTTTTTAATTAATATTAGAGAAGGTACGGGAGAAAATCGTGAAAGAAAAGTTGGTATTCATCTAATTACCCAACAAGATTTTGAAGGTGCGTGCTGAAAAGTATTTCTTCACACCCAATTCTATTCAATTTCTGCTATTTTGGCCATCAATCAGCAAGAAATCAGAACCAGCAGAATATTCGTAATGAGCATAAACTTTTTCAGGAATGTTCCATTTATAAGATAGGTGTGTGTAAAATGTGGCATCGCTCTTTGACAGTAGAAAACATTGATCGATATCATCAACAATGCTTGTAATGTGTAAATAGAGTCTATTTTATTCCCGGGATTTTGAATGTAGTCAATAATTGCCCTGATCAACTGTGTTATTCATGGTGTGTTTATAGATGATGTGACATCAATGTTCACAAATGCAACTTAGCACCTGGTCTACTGACGTGATCGAGGTGCGAGGGACATCACATACAGTTACTCTACAACACTCTTCAATGGGCTATTTATTCTGATTGAGTGCGAATTTGAAAAGCACGAGCCCTACAGGTGGTCACGCATACCGCGGATGCGATTTGTTGTCATGCCCGGCGGTGATGGTAACTGGCACCAAGGGGGTGAAGCCCCATTCAAAACCAGTCGTCGTGTTCGTGCTGGGCGCGGACATTTTGAATATTTGGCACGGAATAATTATTAGTTTGGGTGCTTGTATAACCACATAATGTCAAATTCGTAACAAACAATCCGCCGGCAAAATATCAGTTGTTGGATGTTGGGTGCTATTGGGTGGTTAAAATTTTGTCCTACCCAGCCACACACGATGAAATGACACGTCAGTGTCTTGATTTAAATAAACCGCCCCAATGAATCATCTTTTCACCTAAGCGCGCATTGCATTATGGGAAAAAAGAGTATCTGAGCACATTGATCCAGGTGCACTTTTATTTACACCTGGCCACCCTAACACATACATCAATTTGTATCACTAACGATTATGTATATGCAAGCGGCAACCCACAGTATGTGGACGAAGCGGAGGCAGCCATTGCTTTCTATTGTTGGTACTCTAAGGTTTTTCCTTTGTGGTCGGCAAAACAGCGAGACGATGAATTCCTAAAGATCCTACGTAACGCTTTAATTACCTCTCTATCTATAGAACCTCTTTGCATGGCCCTATCGTCTTATAAAAAATATTCTCTCTTCACAAAGAAATACAAATACAATACATTCTTTGTATGTCCTTTTAAAAGAGAAGATGAACCAAAGAGGTTCTATATATAGAGAGGCAAAACGTTACGAATCTTTAGAATACACCGTCTCGCAATGTTTTGCCGACCACAAAGAAAACATATAGTACCAACAATAGAAAGCACTGGCTGCTCGCTTTCTCACATACTGTGGTTGACGCTTTGCATATACACTAATCGGTAGTGATACAATTAATGTATGTGTTAGAGGTGGCCCAGGTGAAAATAGTGGTACCTGGATCCTTATTGTGTCATATACCTTTTTTCTCATAATGCCATGCGCCTTAGTGAAAAGATGTATTCATTGAGCGGTTTATTTAAATCAAGACGACTGATGTATCATTTCATTCGTTGTGTGGCCATGGTAGGACAAATTTAACCCAACCAATACCCCCAACATCCAACACCTGATATTTTGGCGGATTGTTTTTGTATCGAATTGAACATTATGTGTGTATACCGCACCCAACTAATCATTATCCGTGCATATCAAAATGTCACGCCCGCCCGGACGACTGGTTTTGAATGGGTTTCCCCCCTGGGATAGACAATAATGAGCAGGTCCACTGCCCACCAAGGTCTTTCTGGTTCCGGCGATATTGATCGCAGTGGGTATCGCTTCATCGATAGTCGCTTCCTACCTCATAATGTATAATACCAAAGACACCTCCACGTCTTTGGAATGGTACCAGACGAGGATAGATGCATTTGCAACTTTGAGGGGAACAGGGTCAAATTTCAATAGATTTGTAGGTAAAATTCCATCCATATGTTTTGAAATTTAAAAATCCTGTTTGGTAATTTCTTCTTGAATACAAACTTTTTCTTTCACGATTTTTTCGCCGACACTTACTACCTTCTCTATATTCATATTAAAAACCGAGGTCTAAGCGAATTGAATGGACAGTAGTTGATGCTGGGAAGGAAGAATGATCTCGGCAGAGAGAGGGAGAGAAGTGCTTGTGGTACTATCAGAAACAAAGATAGACTTAATGGTGCTCGAAAGAAAGTGAGGTCACCATATTTAAATTTAAGCTTAAGTGACAAATTCACCAACCGCCCTTTTGGATTTTCCGCGCCACTTTTTTTGGATTCAAGATCTTATTTGGTTGTATTCTTAGGTTATGGTGAATTTCCCCCCCCCCCCCCCACCCCCCCTAAAAAAATACCCCCCCCCCCCCCCCCTTTATGGCACATTGTTCATAACACGATCAAAAATCCATTTTTGGAAAGCAAAGGATACGCTTCAGTAATAAATGGCCGCATTTGATCATTTCGCTAATTGTAAACATGGAATACTAGTGGAGTGTCAATCAAGGGTATTTCTGTTCTAAAATGGCACTAAACAATCAAATTGAGTAATTGGATCATATAAACATAATAGAAAAAAACATGACATTTTTAACAGTGGCGGCCCATTTTGAATTGGCGGCCATCTTGGAAGGAAATTAATTTGCCCCCTAGACCAGATTTATATTTTACCATATCAGGTGCTACAACATCTGTGCCAGTTTGTACTTTTCACCCAAATTGCAAAATGGTTGATATCGTTGCACCTTCCTGCTGCTTACAAGTCAGAAACAAATAGCTTAATGTGCTCGAAAGAAAGTTAGGTCACCATAGTTTAAATTTTCCTTCTATCATAAGACAAACTTTTTCACTTCTTCATAAAGCATATTTTTTCATTTTTACTGGTAAACACCAATGACGTCACTGGGTAGTCTTTAAATACAGTCCACACCCGTTGATAATGATTTTATTTTATAAGGTTGATATGAGCTGTTGTCTTCCTCTGAACTATTATATATAGAGTCAGTTTAAACTACGTTATATTGCCCAAATAGTAACCAGCTATAGTGACAGCACTCTCTTTGACAAGTCAAACAAACCACTTTAATATTTTTTTTACATCTTGGAAATTATTTAGTTAGTTATTAAAGGGTTGTTTAAATCCGAAAAGATGGTAGGCTGCTTTTCTCTTCCTGATTGACGTACCCAAGAGCGAATATAATCACCGACATCTTTAAAAACAAACCTGTACATAAATAAAATGCCATACCTTCCTTTTGGAGCTCCCAAACTATCACCCAGGTTCTATTTCAACAATTGCCATTTTAAAGTTTCATTTAGCAAACTTCCTCCTTGCGGCCGCCATCTTGGACGCCTAGATGTGTAAGCTCCCTTTAGAAGTTAAAAACTTGATTTCGGTAGTCGTGGATAAAATTTCTATCTGTAAATCAAATTATAACGGCGGTTTTGGCACAAAAAATGGCGGCCATTTTTGAAATGGGCAGGACACTCTAACGTGCAGCTTTTCGGGCGAAACATTAACCTCAGTACCTAGACAATCCCTCAAGATTGATATATGGTAAAATTAATCACCATTTGGTACAACGAACGGAAAACCCGATGATGGCATCCCATGGACTATTATACTTCAAGACCATAAAACTCTCTCCTCCATGGCGTTCCAGAGGGGGGGGGGGGTGTCAAGGGGGGGGGGGGCGCGGCTCCCCATAATTGATTTCGTCGGTTCGATGAGCCCGTCGGTTCACTGAAAAGTTCAGGTCATGGCACTTGCAGCCCGGATTGTCGGCAAAGTATAGGTTTTAAATTTCAATGGACAACAAGCGTGGCAAGTAAATTTTAACAAAATCTTACAAAATTAGCCCTCATAGACATTTAAAGCTATAAAACCCAAAATTTTCAGGGGCTTCGCCCCTCGACCACCACTGGGCTTCGCCCCTGGACCCAACAGGGCCCTAAGGGGGCCCCCCCGGGGGGGCCCGGAACCTACCCCTTTTCTGTCGGTGAGATGCGACCCTCGCCCCTCCCCCAATATGAAATCCTAGCTACGCCCACTTCTCTCCTCCAACAAGTAATTGAGGTGCAGAGATCTTCTGAGATCATTTCCACACCATTACGTAACTGGCTTGCGCATCTTTTACCAGTTTCTTTATGAAGTTAACCCCTTCTTGAATTTCAAATCTGTCAAATGTTGATAACTTACGCTAATTCCAGCCTTTCGCCGTTCGCGTTCTCACTCAACAAGTTCTCTCCTCGATGATACAAAACAATGAGATAAGCAAAAAATAATAATGGAAGCCATGCTTTAATATTGAAACAAAATCGGTTTCACTTGTACATTTTTATACAGGCTGGTTGGGTCGTTAACCATTCATTGGGAAAATTAAATTCATAATTCTAATGGTGTACTTATCATCAGCATGATTTCCACCAGACTTTTCAATATGCATTAATTTCAAAGAACTTACAAGACGAAGAATAAATGGCGCCATCATTCCACCAACCCGAGACAAACTGGACGTTAATCCGCCACCTACGCTTCTACAAAGAGACAAAAGCAAGAAATCCACAAAAGATGAAGGATGCCCGCAGATTTAAAGGTAGATGCAAAGATTTGAAATGTAATAAGATGTAATATTTTTGTGTATTAATTAAAAAGTAGTCACTTAAACTGCTTAATTCCAAAGTTTCAGATGAATCGGAACTTTCGTTTGCCACGAGTACCATAGAATACTGTAGAGGGATCGTATTTGGCACTTAGGATGTTTTTGCAGAAAAAAAAGAACACAGACGAGCCATTAAATAGATATTTAAGAGGTTATAAACCGAATAACGTTGCGGTGAGACTTGATATATAGTTTATAATCATCAATTAAAGCGGTTTTTAAATATGTAAAAAACTCAATTTTGCCAAAATAATGTCATATAAGATGTTCTTGTGGAGATCTTCTTGTAGTACCAAAACGCACGATCGAAATCTGAAAGTTTTGAATAAGCTTCGTCAATGATATCTACTAGAAACCATAAACAAAACGGTGCTAGAATCACATTTTCAAGTGGAATCGAAAAAAAAAAGAAAACGGGTGACTTATGTTCTGCGCATCTCATACCAAGGTTTTCTACGCATGGATGGAGCACTGCCCATGTAGTATAGTCCCTGAAGAGAAATGCACATACTACGTGGAAAAAATTGTTATTGAGCTGATTTTTTCACCAGACTTGCAGAATACATCATATAACAACATATCCAAAATCCCCATGAATCCCCTTTGGGGAAAACTTTATCCAAGATGGCTGCCAAAATAGCTGAAATTGCATATAATTAGCTATATCTTGGCTTCTCAAGTAGATGTGTTGATGACTTTAGTCTAAATCTAAATTATCCATGTTTTCCTTATGTTGAAATTCGAAATGGCCGCCATTACATATAATTTGCTTTATCTCAACTTCAGAACAAGGAAAAAGAGGGAAAAAGAAACAAGTAAATTATATCTAAATAAATATATATATATATATATAAGCGAATAATAAAAATGACTAAATAATTATAAATGAATAAATATAAATAAGTGAATAAATAAATAAATATAAATAAATAAAGAGAAATTTTGTAAAGGGACGGGTACAAAAGACGGAACCTGAATTATGTAATAAGAATTCCTCTTGAGGTGTTTTCACACCCAAATATTATTTCTCCCAATTTCTGGGATTCATCTTTTATATATTTCTTTCACACTACAGTTTCCATTTCTGGTACTTGGCGGTAAAAATAGAATATATATGGCCTATTATTTTTTTACCATTTCTGGCAAGACGTACGTGTGCGGGCCTATAATTAATCATGCGTTTATGTGAACGCGTGAACGCATGAGTATGAGTATTATAATGAGCGGCGTACTGGTTCTCATTGTGCAGTTTTGGGAAATTGCATTCTGATTAAGTTCAAATAACATAACTCCCAAGTCATTCTTTCGAATAGACTAAAGATGAACTAAAATTACTACTATTTGGTAATTAGAACAATCCCTTTTCGGGATTATTGCTTTTAAACAACCCTTCTATATATGCGACGGTTTGACCGAGCTTCCTTGCAGGAGACTGCAAAGGAAAGTATATGTCAGTGAGAAGATAATTATATGTAATGGCAGCAAATTGGCAGCCATTTTGGTGGCCATTTTGGATTTTTGAGTTAAGGAAAACATCAATGATTTAGATTTAAACAAAAACTGAATTCTTTGAACCTCAAAACATATTAAAAACACGAGATATAGCTAATTATATAAAATGGCGGCCATTTTGGATTTTGGCATGAAGGAAGTCATCAGTGATTTAGATTTGTATATAATTGGATTCTTTGATCCCCAAAACATATTCAAAAACACTAAAATCATCAACATCTAATTTAAAAGATGAGATATAGCTAATATGGCGGCCATCTTGGATAAAAAATTTTCCCAAGGGGGATTCATGGGATTTTGGATATGTTGTTGTATGATGCATTCTGCTTATTCGGTGCAAAAATCAGCTCAATAACAATTTTTTCCGGGTCAAAACCCCCAGGGACCACACTAATGGGGCACTGACAATTGATTGTATTAATTATTACCTAAAATAGCATTAGCTGCAATTATAGTCAAATGATTTAATCCTTTATCTTGCTCAGGCACAGTTTTACCGTATCCTTTGGCCAAGTATCATCTTTACCGTCAGTATTTGCCTGTCCTATGTATAGGAAACTATTTTCTTAAAGGTAGAAAATATTTTGATAACTAAACGGATCTAAAGTAGATACTGTGAGCTCTCAATGTGACAAGTCAATAGCTGGTGGACAACTGGAATATTTTGGTGTAAATGGATTTTGAGCGTGTTTTCGATGATCTCTGAGTTTTTTTATTTCTTGCAATATTGCCCAATGAAAATCCTTAAAATTAGTGAACGTATATAACAAATTTCCCGGGCAAATTCGTAGGATTTCGGTTCACCAAAACTGACCATACTTTCATTTCAAGATTTGTACCCATAAGAGTTCATCCGGAAGCAAATTTCTTCCGCTCAACCCCCCCCCCCCCCATGTTAAAATGTCATTTTTAAAACAGTCAGATTAGGCCATGGGATCAAAGGAAATATTGTTAATTGTTACTACATACTAATGAATATTATAATTAATATTTATTGGGTATGTTAATCATAAAGGTTGCACATTTTCATGAAAATTAATAAAATACCATCTAAACTTTTCTGAATATCAGTGACCAAGGGACATACACTATGTTACATTGACTCAAGTAAATAATGGCGTTATTGATAAGTAGATCCACTCGGTATGCAGTGGACAAAGCACTTCAGATTCTTTTCATTTATTTGGGCAGAGCCATTGTAACTGTCCATGCAGTTGAAAATATTTCTGGTGTTATCACTGGCCAGTTTTGATTTTACTGCGAGTTCAATAACTTTGACCGTATATTTCACCATTTTTTTCAAAAGAGAACGAACGTGAACAAATGTCATGAAAGAAATGTTGCTTGGTAAGCTGTAACCTAACATCTTTGTGTAGAATCAAGATCCATAACCTAATGGTAGATCTCATTTCTATTCAATTTACCACCATGTTTTTAGAAGAAAACAAAAGAAGGGGATCTAGCGACCTATGCTAATAACGTGGTAAAATGGTTTTGGCTCTGCACAAAAACGTTAGGTCTCAGTCTGCCAGACAAGTTTTCTTCCATAACTTTTGTTCATCTTTGTTTCCTTTTCGAATAAACGATGAAATATACTGTCAAGGTTAATTGAACGTACAGTAGAAGCCAAAGGGTTATTTATACGTGAAAGAGGAGAGGTATCTTGCGCTTTGCGTCATGAAAAAATAGCTTAAATCGGGGTGGTGATAGCATCCGAAATCTTTTCAACCGCATGGGTCATAATAATGGCTTTGCACTTCCAGATAAAAAGGGAATTTGAAGTGCTTTGTCCTCTGCATACCGAAAGGATTTACTGGATATATTAACAGTGTTATTATTTGGTCGAGTCAATGCAGCATGATATTTAGGGACAGAACTTGTGATGACATTTTATTCATTTTCAAACAAATGTGCAACTTTTGGACATGACATACCCCATATTATCCAAAGGTATAATTTTTAATATTAATCTGTGCAGAAATCGGTTACTTTGCCGACATGCGTAATCAAGGTCCTTTTCGACGTATCTTTCTCTCTTTGATCGCATGCCCTAGATTGAGTAGATTCATACCAGCTTCAAGTTTTGCCAAAGCTCCACTGCATGTTACAAAAGAACTTTGAAACGGAAGTGTGATGACCTTTTGCCGAGTTTGGGACTGAATGAGATTTGGCATTCGTGGAAACAAATGTCGTAGCAATTTTGGTATCAGCGGAGGTGTGAAATGAGGAGTGATCAGGCGGCAAAGATGATACTACAACGAGGTCAGGGCTGCGCAGTGGCGTAACCAGTTTTTTCAGGGGGGGGGGGAAGGGGGGGCCACACATATTTCCAGGGGCAAGCATAATTATGTTAAAATTGGTTAGTATAGTATATGCCTATGTTGTTTTCACTGTAAATTAGCATGTGTGCAGAAATTCACTAATTTTTCGGGGGGGGGGGGCAAGAGGGAGGCAAGATTCCCCACAAAGGGGAAGCTGCCCCTCGCCCCCCTCTGGGCACGCCATTGGGACTGCGCTCCAACCATGGGTAGAAAGTCCAATTTGCTACAGCGACTTCTTCAATGAAAAAGGGTCAGGTTTCAAATTTTCACTTAAAGGTACAACGAGAGATTTGACATATCAGGTGTCCCTAAAAGAATCAAAAGTACTGAGTTTTGCCCTGATGTAAACCTGATGTAAAGCTTTCCATTAAAAATGTACAATCTGAATATTTTTATTTGGTACAAAAATTGTGAAATTTATAATTTCGTATAGGAGCAAATACGAAATTCAGCCTATGTTTTACATTGAAATATAAGCAAATCAAAATCACCCTTTTTCTCTCTTTTAAGACATTTCTATAGCCAAATACAAGGTAAGAAGTCTATTGAGTGTCTAACCTATATGAAATTACTATTATGACACAATATTGGGTGCCTCAAAATCTCTTGTTGCACCTTTAAATCCAATGAAATTGTTGCTTTTATTGCTAGCACAAAATATTACGTTGCCTTGACAACTTTGAAATCTGTATACATTTCATTAAAACGGTTGCTATTGCAAATATATTGGGTAGACGTTTCATATAGAAGTCCCAAGTATGCAAATGAGGTACGTATTGCCATTTATTCCGTCAAGCGCTACTGTACAATATCATATAGCGCATGACGGTATCAATTGTTATACCTCATTTGCATACTTAGGACTTCTATATGAAACGCCTAGCAAATATGTTGTGGATTATTTCAGCAAAACAGTTCGTCACCTGAATGCAAGAAGGTCGTAAGTGCGATAGCTGCCATTTGTCAGAAATTCTAATCAAAACATACTATTATGCCAAGCCTTTGGTCAGTGGCTCTTGAATTTTAACTATTTCAAGGAAAATCAATTAAAAGCCATCCTAATACATGGCATCACACAGATGTATCACATGGCAGCTATTGCACTTATGACCTTCTTACATTCACCTAACGAATTGAGTTTCTGCTACTTCAGTTCTAAAATTTGATGTACAGATTTTGAAGTTGTCATCTTCAAAAAGTGGTTAGTTTTGTGGTTTGTTTAATTATAATTATTTTGGTGTATGTTTGTGCTTGTGTTGACAAAACATTAACAAATCAGCTTACAGCGCACCTCACACCGGTGGGTAATACTTCGGAAGTATACACTACAATGGCTGCCCACGTGTAGGAAATGGAGAACTTGCCGATTACCGCAAAGAATGCAATCACCTTTGTCAATTGAAATCCCGTGGCTAAATATATAGAGAGGTTACAACATAATATCAAAATGATAGCACATGAATTCTGAACTAAACAATATCGGGGAAGATGAAATTGGAGCGAGAAAGCGCGCCCACACACTGAACAGTATACGTGTGTTTTGTACTACTGTCCATTCAATTAGCTTAGACCCTCGGTTTTTAATTAATATTAGAGAAGGTATTAGTGTCGGGAGAAAATCGTGAAAGAAAAGTTGGTATTCATTTAATTACCCAACAAGAATTTGAAGGTGCATGCTGAAAAGTATTTCTTCACACCCAATTCTATTCAATTTTTGCGATTTTTGGCCATCAATCGGCAAGGAATCAGAACCAGCCGAATATTCGTAATGAGCATAAACTTTTTCAGGAATGTTCCATTTATAAGATAGGTGTGTGTAAAACGTTGCATCGCTCTTTGACAGTAGAAAACATTGATGAATATCATTAACAATGCTTGTAATGTATAAATAGCGTCTATTTTATTCCCCTGGTCAACTTTTGTGTTATTCATGGTGTGTTTATAGATGATGTGACATCAATGTTTACAAACGCAACTTAGCACCTGGTCTACTGACGTGATCGAGGTGTGAAGGACATCACATACAGCTATTCAATGGGCTATTTATACTGATTGAGCGCGAATTTTAAAAGCACAAGCCCTACAGGTGCTCACGCATACCGCCGGACAGCGCTTTGTTTCTTGCCCGGCGGTGATGTCACATGGCACATCATCTATGTCGCTTTAAACATTCAAAGAAATACAAATACAATACATTTTTTGATTTATGTCCTTTTAAGAGAAGATGACACATCCGCCCATATTGATCGCAGTGGGTATCGTTACATAGTCGCTTCCTACCTCGTATGTATAATACCAAAGACCACCTCACACGTCATTTGTTAATGGTACCAGACGATGGACAGATCATTTGCAACTTTAAGGAGAAAAGGGTCAATTTCAAGATTTGTAGGTATAATTCCATCCATATGTTTTGAAATTTAAAAATCCTGTTGGGTAATTTCGTGAATACAAACTTTTCTTTCACGATTTTTTACCAACACCTCTACCTTCTCTAATATTAATTAAAAACCGAGGGTCTAAGCTAATTGAATGGACAGTAGTCATAAGCATTCGCTCGGATCTATTGTACCACTAATGCGTTAATCGAATGACCCCCCCCCCCTTCTTGGTGGTCAAGGCATTTGATGTTCAAGATTGATTAAAGCAATAATAACACATTTCTGAAGACCGCTCCGATTTTCAACAATTTGACATTTTTGCACAGTTATGTTGGTAATGTTCAAAATTGTGTATTTTTCATAAAATGAGTGATTTTGTGATTAGAATTGGGGATCAGCGACTCTATTTCGGCTCTCTGTCAAACCTTGTCACACATTGCCTTGGGCCACCAGAAGCTCATAATAAGCATACCAGATCCAGGATGGCGGTCACAATTTTCCCAAATGTCCACAAAAATTGCAAAATTGTGGAAAGTTTGAACAGAATAATAAGTGTGTGGAAGAAACAGCCAAATGTTGTTTTAAGGAATTGTAATTCTTTTCAAGAATATTTTTAATATTATATTTGTCTTCAGAGTTCATTCAAATCTACATATTGTGTAAATGATTAATGTTAATGAATTATAGCGGAAAAAGTATGGTAAAATGCCTTCCGTTTATGTCCTTTAAACCTACAGCCTTGCCAAATATTTGTATGTATTGATCAGCATCTCGAATTTTAAGCATGATAATACAATACAATACAAACGGCATTTGATATAGCGTCTTCTCAAAACAAGGTCAAAGCGCTTTACAATAAGAGAGTAATTACTATTTAGCCTAAAACATGGTTCATCTTTTACAATACCTGTTGTATTACTATGAGATAAGTACTTAACATCAAACTATAAAATAAAAAAAAAAAGAAAACAGCTGCATAATTAAATATCATGTGAGGCAATAACAAACAACACATTTAAGCACACGATCAACTCTTAGGAAATAGATGAAATTTTAGAGCTTTCTTAAAAGTAACAATGGACTTGGAGTGGCGAACAGAGATAGGCAAAGAGTTCCATAGGCTAGGGGCCGCATTGCTGAAAGCCCTGTCACCCACTGACCTTTTTGTGCGGGAAACAGTGAGGAGCAAATAAACATCAAAATATGAATTTTTAGATATTAAAATCATGTCACATATTTTGATTTATACATTTATAAATAATTTCTGGATGATATAGTTTAAAGTCTAATAGAGCAGCCGTATTTGTCAGCACCTTCGATTTCTCGCATGTTAACAAAATAGAAATTTATACTGGTCAAAAATATATATCTCACACTATATTTTACACATTTCTATATTTTCTATAATATTTTAATGGTATTATTCAAATACATACAGGCTGTCCACAAAAATGTTAAAACTCTTGACAAAGGCATTTTGTTAAACTCAAAAGTACCTGTGGGTCCTTGTTGGATATTTCTCTTGAGCCAATAAAATAGGCTTTTATTTGCCATTGAGTTTTTTTTTCCAATTCGATATCGATATGTAAAACAAAATGTATGAGTATATATTGGTAAGAGATATATATTTCACAATTGCATTTACACCTTTATGGTGTTTGAGCGTTTTGTGAGGTTTTCTATGACGTCATGTCATAGTCATTGACATAAATGATACATTACAAAAAATATAAAGTGGTTAATGTACATCTATATTGGAATACATTAGAAATGAGAAAATAAACAAGAAAAACCATGATGGGAGCCATTAATTAACTTCTAGGACAGATCAACTTACATGTCACATCCGGTAGCCAGGCTATAATAACACAGGCAAAACCCGCAAAAATCAAAAGACACACAGACGGAAAGTCGGCGACCACCACAACTATACAACACAAAATAAAGTTGCTTTATATCAGTACGTGGGAACGCCTTTTTCATATTTAATGACTTTTAAGGGTAGGTGACCCGATCATGGTTTGATTTTCCATGTTTTCTTCTTCAAATGGAAACATGTCCCCAAAAATATCTGATTAGAAATTTTGAGTTAAATCGGTCCAGCTGTTTGGGATATTTTAAGCAAAAACAAACCCACTAACTTGACCCTATGTGTGTAAATTAATGTGGGTCTACGTAATTTTGGGGATGATTTTTTTCGTAACATCAAAACGAAACATTTTATGGGCCTTAAATGGTGATGAGAAAAATATGAACTAACTTCTCATACCAAAATAAAAGTAAAGTGGGGGAGGGGGGAGGGGCACGAGGTAGTCCATCGGATTAGAGGGCACATGTGGTCCAGTGGATACAACGACCGACTCATTACCCAAAAGTCATGGGTTCGAGTCCCGCTGATGCCAATGTGTGGTGCACTTGGGCAAGGCACTTTACCTTGCTTGTCTCTCTTCACCCAGGTGCAAAATGGGGAGCTGTTAGGAATATTGTCCATTGAGCGCCGCCCAAAGGTATGAGTATGCCTTGGGCATTTGTAAGGCAGCTGACATATTCTAGTGGCAGCGGAATAAATGTAAAGCGCTTTGATACATTGTGAAAGGCGCTATAAATGTCGACATTTATTTATTTTATCACCCATCTTTAACAAAAAGGCTTTTATAACTTACAACGGCAGGAGCCAATTGGCTATTCTTACTTGCACCATTTACTTCATTTTAGGCTAGACAGAATGTACACACACTGGCAAAAAGTATTGCAACATTGCAACCATAAATTGATTTCAAATTATATTCTTGACCATACATTATGTACTTAATGCCATTTTTTTTCATACATATGTCATTCCCTAGAATCGAAGAGGATGAAAAACGTTTGATTTGATTGTCATGTTCCCTAAATATAAGGGATTAAAGGAACTGCGAATGTTAACTTGCCGATTCCACTTCAGAAGAGATACAGACACAAAACCAAAGGAAATTGCTTCAAAATAGCAGCTTAAAGAATTGTAGGGGTTGATTAGTGTTTACTTAAATCTTTACGGGAGAAAATCGATGTGGTTGTGTGGACCGCAAATGAAATAAAGTCAGTGGAAGACAGTGGTCTTCGAAAAATTCGGAGACATCTGAAATGCAATTTGAATGATAAATCAAGTGGTTTACGTAAATCATGTCTAATTACGCAGCACAATGTCAACGGTGCGGTTAAAAAGTTGTTTTGAAGTTATCACGTGACCTCTTTAATAATAATAATAATAATAATAACCATTTTTATATAGCGCTTAATCCCCGCAAAGAGGCTCAAAGTGCAGTTGACAATTATTATTATTATGCCGCCTTCAAGAAATCGTCACAATCATTTCGCTTCATCTAGGTGGCTGCTCAAAGACATGCCTTACAACAAGCGCACAAGCCTATCAGCACTTAGATTGTAATATTCCCCATAACAGCTCCCCAGATTTTCCTTGGGTCGACGATGCAATTGAGATTAAGTATCTTGCTCAGGGACACAAACACGTTGACCACAGTGGGGCTCGAACTCACGATTTTAACGGTCTGCATGATGATCACGAGTCCTGCACTTTTCCACTGGACCACACAAATCATAACTTTGACAATAATTGCGTAATGTGTAGTCAAGAACTCCTGGTACAATTTGAAATCAATATTTGAATATAAATTGCTTTTCTGCATGTTGCAATACTTTTGGCCAGTGTGTGTATACGGTGTGTATCAAAAAACTCAACACTTGGTGTCAGTTACCATAAGTTTTGACCAAAAGCACATGACTACTTGTTCTTTGTTGTAATATAAGATTGGACTGTTAGCTAATGTCTCATAAAAATTCATAATGATAGTGTCAATAGTTTTTAAGATATGACCCCAACAATCAACATACCCGCAGGACCGATTTTACAAAAATGAGGAGATAATAACTACAAGAGTGGCACTGACGAACAGAATGGCAACAAATTTTGATTGCAATCAATATTTAATTGCCTAATTTTCTTGCAGAACAACTTGTACTTGATCAAATAACTGCATTTACATAATTATTATTAAACTGGTAATGATAAAGCATTAATTTTTGTGGTGATAAAATACATTTCACGACGATATAAGATAAACTGTGACTAAGTCATCGGCAAACTCCACGTTGTATAAAAATTATAAATGCGTTGGGCTGAACATTCTGAACTAATATGAAAAACATATTTTCAACACAAAACTCAATAACAATATCAATATGTTCATTCGGTCATTCAATTATGGGTTGAGATAACTCTTTGTGTGCTATCACAAAACGATGATGACTAATCTAATGCGGTCTAATTTCGACAATACGTGGTTGTTGATTATACATGCCTAATTCCATCTTTTAAGTGTGTTAAAATGCATGTTTATTAGCTGCTATTACCAATGGAAACATATGTTAATATTTGTTGCAGCACCTGTCTTTTAAAAGAGGAAAATGGTGGTTGGACTTAGAGATTCATATTGGTGGTTCTGCACGCCTAAAGTTTAGTGCCGCGTTTGTAGTTACTAGCTCCTCAATTTAGTAAAATGGGTTCTGCAGGTGACTTGATTTCTGGGGGTCATATCTTTAAAAAATATTAAATCTACCTTTATGAACTTTTCAGGGACATTATAGCTAACAGTCCTATCTTACCTTGCAACAAAGAACAAGTGGTCATGTGCTTTTGTTTAAAACTTAAGGCGCCTGGCACCAAGTGTTGCGTTTTTTGGGGACACACTGTATATTCCAGTGATTTATTTCTGGTAAATATAAATTCCAACTCTCTAGTAAAAAGAGAATTTCATTATTATTAGCCTTTTTGAAGTATGGCTGACATTATAGGAGAGGGCGTAGTTCAATTTGGGTATACAATAGGAGAAGGCGCAGTTCAATTTGGATACAACCCCCGGATATACAAAGAGCGTGCAGCCAGGTGTGGAGTGTGGGCCATACTCCAAAAAAGGTTATTTAGCGTACTTACTGTTCCATGGTGAAGTAAGCGATGACGTAGGCGGGTATTTCAACTAATGATAGTAGGAAGAAATTTAGGTACTTGGCTACCGCAAAGCTGACACTATTTAGAGCTAATCCATAGTAGAGATACTTGCGGCTGTTCCTGGTGTTAAAAGGCCTAATGAAATTCTTCTTAAGGGTGTCATTATCTATATTCGGGGTTAGTTGGTTGTGCTTGGGGTCTTTCCATCCTTAATTGATGATTGTTATTATGTAATTTAAACATTTAATGTAGTAATTGATAAGTGTGTAAGATTTAATTGTCTATTTTTAACTCAAATCAGCCATTATACCCTATGGTCCGAATCTCTGAAACTGACTCACAAACCTTCCTTGCAGGGTGGACCAATTGCCGGGTCAGCAGGAATTTAACCTACCCTGGATAACCATTGGCCGTGGTGAACTAAAATTTTGCACAATTGGTTTTAAATTTCAATTAGTTAATTTGTTTGTGCGCTGATCACGAACTGCCAGCACAATGCACATCTGTTGTGCATCCATAGTATAATAACACTAAATTGCTTGCTTGGAAAATTCTTGTAATATTTTTATGCTTGTTGTATTACTATCAATTTGCTAACACTGGGGCTGTTCATTTACAGGGAATGGAGCCCGTGGGGGCAAGCACAAAAAACGTGGATTGCTATGAGGACTTGCATCAGAAATACAAACAGTTGTCTATCAGGCGTAACACAATAAATAAAAGTAACTTAATTAGGTAACAAATAGTAACAATCTAACCAAAATGAAGTACGCTTGGCTACCTGGAATGCCAGGTCTATCAAGGCAAAAAAACAAAATCCACTGCATTGTGGCTTCGTCATCAAGCAATCAGTTGGATATATTTTCCATAAACGAATCTTGGCTGCCGGGAGATAGCAGAGATGCTGTAGCCATGCTGATATCCAGAACTACTTTACCTAATTATAAGCTAATCATTCTCACCGCCATCATAGAAGAGGCGGAGTGGTAAAAGATTCTCGTTAGGGTTGGTCTCCATGTAAAGAGAAACGAGACCTGCGAGTTAGTTAGTCATGGAATATATGAATGGTTACAATATCATCACCTTCCTACTCCTTCCAACTCATTCTAATCTACAAACTCAAATCTGACAAGAAAATAAATCACCTCATCAATGTTTCTAGATGAATGCTCTCTTTCTTGATACTTTGACAGTTGGTAATGGCCATTTGCTCCACTAACTGGAGACTAAATGACATGTTGCAGTTTGCTGATGACCGTGAGGCTCAATCCTTCCTCAAGTATGTTGATCTGCATGACTTGAAACAACTAGTTGTTGGCCCAAACTTCACATCGGGAACCACACCTCTGGATCTACTAAATTAAACTTGGAAAGCAAGACAATTTTGTGAGCCATATTTCAACTCATAGTACACTTGCCGTCTGACCACTACGCTGTCAAGTGCTTCATCAAATCAACGACCTGAACGTGCATTAACACCTGCAGACTAGGAAAATTGGCAACATCAAAAGAGACATTCTTTCGCTCTGATATACGATCTGCATTTGTTTGTTTGCTTCAGACGCTGGGTGTGATTCTATAGTTATGAATATAATAACATCTTATCTAAGACACTTGATGAACATGCTCCATCGTAAATCGATCTGTAGATCTGCCGTCCTCATGCACCTGGTACACAGAGTTCTTCGTGCTGAGAAGAAGGAACGGCGTCGGCTGAAGCGCAGCGTTTCACAGACTGGGCTCACAGTATGCAAAGAGACTTACAAAGATCAGTGCTCTAAACACACTCTATTTTTCTAAAGCCAAGACGGATGATCATAACACCAGATATTACACAGTGATCCAACGGACCTTTGTAGTCATGTAAGTTTTAAACTTCTCCCAGAGTGGAACACCCGCTACCTGCCCATGAAGTCCAAAAGATTTGCTGACAATTATGCAGAATTTTTATACAGAAGATCAAGAAGCTGCGTTACAGTCTACATGATACTAATACTGCCTCTATGTCCGTGGAATAACAGGTAATGCCAAAGTACCTTCAGCTACTTTTCTATAGTGTCTGAAGAGGAGGTCTTGAAATACATAAAAATCAGATCATCAGTCCTTGCCCTTAGATCCTGTACCAGCTGGTCTCTTAAAACTATGTTTTGATGATCTGTTAAAGTCATAACAAGGGATTGCCAACTCTTTCCTTGTCTAGGCCGTATTTCCCCAAGCTCTAAAGCATGCATCTGTCATCCCGCTTTGCTGAAGAAATCGGCTGGACACCACATCCTCTCAAATTATCGCCCTATATCTAATCTGCCATTTCTCGGAAAAAGGTGATTTTGAAAGAGTCGCAGTGAAATCAGTTGCAGACTTACCTAATCGATAATGATCTCATGCTCCGATGCAGTCGCATACGGGGCAATATCACAGTACTGAGAATGCTCTGTTACGGGTGCAGAATGAATCGATGACTTGACAAAACAAAAAGCAGGGCTGTACTAGTGTACTGACTGCATGCGGCAGCCTTCGACACCTATAGACCACAAACAGCATCAGCCCGTCTAACGAACGGCGGTATGGATTAATGGAAAAGCATTAAGTTGGTTCTCGTTACCTAGATGGCCGAACTCAATCGATATCAGTCAGAGGTGCATCGTCAGATATGTGGCTGGGCGGTAGATTGGGGAGTCCCACAGGGCTCGGTACTGGACCGATTGACTTAATTTTCTGTTCAGTGGCCCCACTACAGGTATCATCACTGCCCACTGTATTCAATTTGTGGTTTTGCTGATGGACACCCAGCTCTACAGACTTTCCACCCTCGGGATGCGAGATTTCTCAGAAAGAAGAAGCAGCCATAAAAAAGATTGAAACATGCATTGCAAACATCAGATCCTGGTGTAAATCCACCAAGCTGATATTAAATGACAAGAAGACGGAGATGTTGTACTTTCGCTCTCATTTAGCAGATAGGCTAGCAACTCTCAGCCAAATATGATCATTGGCAATTCGGTTATACATCCGTCAGCTGAGCACGGAACCTTGGGGTCATCTTAGACATCATCATATAAGAAATGATCAATTCATGTTAACAGCTATGCAAAAGCTGCTTGGCTCTCAATAAGGAAAATTGGGCAGTTTCGACAGTACTTGTTGAAAAATCTACCATCAGATTGGTCCAGCTTTGGTTACATCTAGGTGGATTCTTGCAATTCCTTGCTTTATGGCCTTACAGAAGAGAATGACCCCAGTTCAGCGAGTTCAAATGCAGCTGCCCGTCTTGTCCTTAAAAGCCGTCGACGAGACCATAGTCACACCGCTCTCTACAACTACATGGCTTCAATTAAACAGAGGGCAGATTTTAATGATTCACTTCTCAACCTATAAGGCCATCCACAGATGTCACCTGCCTATATCTCTGAGCTCAATCCAGCTGTATTCACCACCGAGAACCTTGAGATATCTCTTGCTCCCAGCGGAGTAAATCTGCCAATCAGGGCAACAAAGGTCTATGGTGATAGATTGTTTGCTTACGCAGCAGCACATTGTGGATAAACTCCCAACAGATCCGCTTGCTCAGTCCGCAACTATTTTCAAGTCAAGTCTGAAGATTATCCTATTACCACAAACTTTTTGGCTCCTGATATGTAACCTGTTTCTGATGCAGTCCAATCACTAATTATAATTCTGTGATTTTGTTTCCTTTCTTTTTCTTATTCTCTACCTTCATCAATACGGTTGCCTAGGATAGTTGTTTCATCAGGTTAGGTAGGGTTAGAGGCATCTGAACCCAGAAAAGATCAATACTTAACCGATGTCCGCTGTGGAGGTACTATACACACCGATCATCACAGCTTGACGAGTCAGGTGTATCCCCATGTTAGTATAGGAGCAACTGGGTTGTCTTTCTCTTCTATCTCTCACAATCATGTATATATGCTTGAATTTCCACATAATTAAAGTTTTTTGAAATGTGTTAAGGATGTATATCATTGTTGTTGTAACATTAGCAATTTATCTATTTTGTATTTGTCGTATTGATATTTTGTATATTGCTCTTTCTATGAAGCGCTAGAGGCCGTCTAGCATTAGGCGCTATATCAGGATTGTTATTATTATTATTATTATTCGTTCTCAAACATGGTGAGGATATTAAGCATGAACCTATCAACACCAGTGCATGAATCAGGTTTGTTCAAGGTTGTTACAGCAGATATGTAATACAATGTAAACATGGTAGGGTTATAAATGGGGGAAGTTTCTGTACCTGACCAATCTGACAATTGTTCGAACAACTTTGGAATTCGGGGAACCTAACGGAATTTTAAACCGTACTTTATAAGTGGAAGGGTTCCGAATTCAGAAGTCTGTCATAAAAAGTGTTGAAAGGAATGTTGAAGACGTTTGTTAGTTTGAAGGGGGCTGATGAATCAGAATTTGGGTCCAATCTTGGTAAAGGGGGGCCACAGTTCACTCCCCCACCACTTGCGTATAAGCTACAGATTAATTGTACTATGCTTTGGGTGTTGAGGACATTTATCGTATATACATTCTCTGTGCTGGATTAATAGATGTTATTCGGGCATGATTTTGAAAAGTGCAGTGTGAGATAATGCACGGCGCATCAAATAATTTTACGCCGGTCATGAGATAATTCACGGGGGTCAGATAATTGCACTCGGGTCAATAAAGAATCACGTTGCAGTGGTCTCTTTTTCTCAGGTGGCTAAATGTGACCTGCTCCCACGAAACCCGGATAAAGTCGGAAAGTTTTCATTTTGAGATAATGCGCATATGTGAAAATGCTGAGAAACAAGCTTTCAAATGAATGTATAATATTTAAGCATTGTCACTTTCTTTGTCTATCAACAATCAATATATGCCTGAAATTCTTTTGTTTTCTATTGCTTTAACAACACATTTTATTGATCTCTTTCTCCCAAAGTAACTCTGGCGGTCTATAACAACACGACATTGAGCGGTCACAAATATTTAATCACTCAAACTTTTTGTACTTGAGTTTGTGTTCAATATGTTCTGCTAGCCCTACGCTAACTAGGTGTGTGTACCATGAAGTACTCAGGTGTGTTACGTATAAAGAGTGCTTACTCCACCAATCTAGTACTAGTATGAGTTGGTTTTTTGGCAAGATTGGATTCCTGACAAGGGGTCAAAGACTGTAAGCTTCTTCGCTTTGTGTTCCTTAGATTCCTCAGCCATCTTAGGATATTGCAATTTGTTATCAGAATCCTCAAGTTTACACACTACACTACAATTGATCTTTGGCATGTTATATTCATTCATTTTGGTAGAATCTACAAATGCTTGGGTTTCTTGTAAGTTTAGAAATATCTCAGTGCCGAACGCCATTGCGTTTAGTAGCCATTTTTTGTCAAATCCTTTCAAAGCCTCAATCGTAACGTTTTTGTGATTAATAACATCTTACTGATTCTGCCTGATCCTGTGATTAAAAACATACTTGGTTATATTGACAAAATAGGACCAGGTTACATGCAACGTGCAGTCATATCACCTCACTCAGCAAAATTATGTTTAATATAAAAAATTGTTTTTGGGGGAAATGGGGGTGGGGCAAAGTGAAATTTGTTTGGGGAAATGAAATTGAGGGGCAAAATAACCCAAAATATGCAAATTTGTTTAACCCATTTAATAAAACATTAGTGATTTTGGCCCCAAACTCGCTGATTTTTACAAAAAATCAGCCATTTTCTTCTGGGCCTAGGAGGGGGGGGGGGGGGGGGGGATTCCCTCCTAAGCTCCGCCAGACTGAAGGCCTTTCTAATGTACCATAATGATGGTGTGAAAGGTATGGTCGAGAGGCTGAGATCGGGTGGTGCCCCTGTTATCCTCTTATCAGCGTCTCTCAAACTCGAGATTGCTAGATCACTATTGTGGATTCCATTTCTGTGAGATCAATCGTCTGGTAAAATTAAGTTAAATATTTATAGGTGTACCTTACCACCAAAAAGGTAGAGCGATCAAAATGGCAATTGAAAGTACCAGTTGCAGATGTCTCCATTTCGGTAGAAGGTAAGCGAGTAGAGACAGCACTACGGTACCAATACCCCAGGCCGTGTTTGTTATAGATCCGACAAGTGCCCTCCTTTCTGGTGGAAACATTTCAATTGCAAGTACACATCCGCCCGTCATAGCACCCTGTTAACGTAATTTATTATGCTAAGAATTTCATTTCCTATGCAAGACGAATTCATTATGCATATTATGCTAATTTGTGCAATTCTAAAGTAAAGGTGGAAGGGTACGGCGGTCCGGCAAGTACGTAATCCTGTTTCTAAAATCGAAAGAAAAATGGCGTAAATTGAAACCAGTGTATGAAAATTCTCAAGACTGGAAAAATATCGAAAGCCATTGTGGGAAAAATGGATGCGACCGTAGAGATTGCGCGTTCACTTTTCCGTGTCTGCGAGTACCGAAGTACCCGACAAAAACGTTCAATTTTCTCGCTAGGTTCTATAGGTTCAGACCTAATTAGAATAGATATTCAAAACAAAACATAGTAACGGACCCTCTGATGCAAAAACATCCATAGACCCCCTTCGTTTTCCGGAGATATTGAGATTTAGTTTCATTTACACACATTCTCTATGACGGACTGATAACGTTAATCTTTCGCGCAGTACCAATTAGATAATATCTTTCGCAGTCTGTGACACAGACTACACCGTGGGAAATACATTACCGGGCCGCCGTAGTGGGAGGGCGTCCATTATTCAGTAGCTTATCAAGACACATCAGTCACATAAATGACCTATTTTATGTGACTGCAAATATATTTCATTGAAGGAATGTCCAATTGCATCTATAATACATTTTACATACAAACGCTACAAGTTATTCTATAACAACCACCACAACAGATACGACTTACTTTTCATGCATATTACGCCAACCTAACAATAATTATGAAGTTCTTGTAAATGGTGTACCTGTCTAAACACGGCTACCCAAAACCAGAGGACGACAAAAGCATAATAGTTGTAAACAAACGCCAAGCCAATGCCCGTAGCTCCCATTAAGAATATGGATACAAACATAGTGAGCTTCCTGCCAAAGATGTCGCATTGCCCAAGCGGGGATGTGCGCAACAAGTAACCCCGCCATGAATGTTGGTAGCTGTTTCTTTCAAAAGTGCACGATTGCAAACAAGATCAAAAAATGAAAAGGTTTTTAAAGAGACATTTAGACATTTTCAAAAAGAAGCGCCCCATTTTTTCTCAACTCCGTTTTTTTCATATTTGGAAGCTCACCAATATATTAGATCACACCTGAAGTGATAAGGCGCTTAAGCCGAACACGCAAGTGTTTATGTTTAAATAAGATGATGATTAAGTATTTTCTGTCGTGCACGACAGAAAAAAATCGAAAGCATGGTTTTCTATAGGGACGTTACGATAGCAAGCAAGTAAGAACAAGGTAAGGATTGCAGTTTCTTGTACTTGTTTGTACGATAAACCTTCGAACGTTCTCGGTAGGTGGTTACGACCGATCCAGTTTGCAATTTGTAGTTTTAAATTGATCTCAAAACAAGCTATCAATCATATTTTACTTAAAATTGAATGGGCACATACCCGGAAAGTATCTCGATAGAAAAAGATCCTGGCCAAAACAGAAACTTAAAAATAACCGTGAAAATTCCCTGGACGAGATTTTTGAAAATAGTACCCAAATCACGAAAATGCCTTTATCTTGACTTGCTGAAACCAACGGAAACAACAAATGGATGAGTGTAGACATTTTAGAAGTGTATAGACATGGTGCTTTTTCTGGCTATCTCATATTGGAAGGACATTTCCGGCAGCCACTGAATTATTTCGGTATGGCGCAGGCCCGTAGCCAGGAATTTAGTGGGGGAGAGGGGGGGGGGGGGGGTTGCGGATTTGCCTGGTGAAAGCGGACCTTTTGCGTAACAAACCAATTTTTTTTCGT
The DNA here is from genome assembly GCA_023653785.1 of Ophioderma brevispina. Classification (NCBI taxonomy): domain Eukaryota; kingdom Metazoa; phylum Echinodermata; class Ophiuroidea; order Amphilepidida; family Ophiodermatidae; genus Ophioderma; species Ophioderma brevispina. Next base: position 40,668 of record JAMKCH010019030.1, on the reverse strand, counting down.
CGCGCTACGCTCGCAGGTTGCCCCAAAATTTTTACCGTCGTCGGGGGGGGGGGAGGAATGACAATCATCCAAGCGTTGAGAAAACATGTAAAATAACACAACCCATAGTAAGTAATGCTTAACAGAACTTAGTCCTCATTTACATGCAACACAAAACCCTTTTAAAAACAACAAAATTACGCAAGCGCAAACTTTAAACGTGGCAAAACGGGCCTTCAACATGAAAAAGGGGAACCTCAATATATAATCGGACTTCTTAATTTTTTTTTTTGGGGGGGGGGGGGGTGCGTCGCACCCCCGCACCCCCATGGCTACGCGCCTGGGTATGACGATTATTTAATTATTCTAATTGCCCAAAATTCCTTCTATTGCGATAATAGGACATTTCGAGCTTTACCATTCCACAGGTATAAGGCCATTTACAAATGTTGGGACAATTGGGTGTCCCTCTTCCAAAAAAAAACCTGCCGTATTCTTTTAAAGGGCCTGCTGAACACATTAATTTTGCGGCCATTTATTATTGGTTTTGTAGATTTCAATCAATTGATTAATTATTCAATTAATTAGTTCTCTCAACACATTACAGCTGTTGATAATGTTTAAGATAATATAATAATGATAAATTATATTATGTTATTAAACGTTCTAATACTAGTAGTAGTAAATACAACAATATAATCTAGTAATAATAATAATAAATTGAGTGAGGGGGAAGGTTTAAATTCCTTAGGTTATAATGAGTTCTTATAGTTATTAACATTAATTAATATTAACTATTCTTTTGTTATCCAAAAACTTAATAAACCGCAATACAATGGAGGCATGAGGGGGAATGCATATTTCGCCCTAACGTCGTAATGAGTGAATTACAAAAGCCAATTTCCCCTCTAAGGCACAGGATAGCCTATAATATAATAATAATAATAATAATAATAATAATGCCCGGCACGCATGCTGTTAGAGTCCATTTTATATCCGACCATCTGACTGAAACATTCTCTTAAATATTCAAAAATCAGCATCACGAAACTATAAATCTGGTGAGTGGAAAGTGTCCTACATTCTGCTACAATAGACGTTCCGGTCCGTTTTAATAATATTCCCATCCGTAAATGCAGCTCGTCAGATTTTCCTCACAATCCCGTCATGCACTTCGAACATATGACATCCAACTGGCTCCCCAGTAAGGTGAGTACTATTGTATTTGAACAGGTACAGTTTCATTCAGAAAATCCATTTTCTGGCGGTGGTTTATGCAGTAGAACAGATCAGGGGAAGCTGTTATGAATACCATTACCAATGTAAGCGCAGCGGGGAGAGCATTTACGAATCTCAACGGTGTTTGTAAACAAAAGCCCCATTGATATCGACCAAAAAACTACTAAATGTCGTAAAGAATCATCCAAATCATGCTGAAAAAAAAAGAATGTGATTTTCAAATAATAATAATAAAAAAATCGCCATATTGCGCCTAATAGGTTGCTTCACATAGAAAAAAGAGCCATTTATATAACTATCATTATTAAAACGACAATACAAAAACAATAGATTAATTTAATGTGAAAACAACAATGATATACATTAATTATTCACAATTTCAGAATTACAATAAGAGAATAATTTAAGAAGAAATTCAAACATCATGTATTATGACAAAGAGGAGAGAGTGTCTTGGTAGAATACAATCCTACACCCTAGTGGGGAAACGAATCGGTGACGTGTGTGCGTTTGTGTGAAGCGGGAGGGATGATTTTGCATGGGCGCCGTGCTAAGACCTAGGGGTAGATTTCTAAGATCATTTTTTATATCCCATGTGTAAGAGTTTGCAAGGGTTCAGCTAAGGCCGCGGCTGGGGGTGTCAACACCAATGATTCTAATTTATATGGGGGATGTACCTCGGAAAGGGGACTTAGCCGAGCATCTTGAACAAGACTATATCCACCTTTGAATACAAGTGCCCCCGGGCTTCCGCGAGCCATTTCATCATTCATTAATAGTTAAATTATTTCCACACTAGTTCCCCGTTTGTAAAATTGTTCAGCATCTGAAATGTTTTAATTCTGTAGACAGTATGCAGCGTGTCGTTCCCCCAGAGGAAGAGATGTTTAAAGCTAGCAATGATGATGTAGAAGCGGTTTGAGTGAGTGAGAAAACCGGGAATTTACATCGAATATCCAATAAACTCAGGAACATCAGCAACGGCGAAGCATAGATTGCATTTTGAAATGATGATACCTATTGGAAATAAACATAGGACGCTAACCTGAGCGTCGAGCCATAACCATAGCTTTGAACCTAGCCCTAGCTTCTAAACCTAACCTTAGTTTTATACCCAAGGCTATTTTCCAAACCTATCCCTAGTTTGAAACGCTAACCGCACATCGATTTCGACTCGCCGATTTGCTCTCCGCTTGAATTGCGCATGCTCGAAAAGTAAGGGAATTCCGATGACGTCAGTGCCTGCAATTGACTGGGAGATTTTTCATCACGACTTTTGAGACTCATATTGTGGATGAATATATCACGTAAGATTGATTTTTCCTATCCAAAACTCTGGCATTTTTATGGTTACTTCGATGCATACTCTACCGATTTTCAAAAATGTATTTACATGCAGAGTATTTTTACGGAAGAGATTTTAAGAAAATTGCTAATGTTGTGGGAAGTTGCCTGGCGTTACGTTAATTATAGCGGCGATCCTAGTGCTAAAACGGAAATTAAGTCAAATCACCACCATGCACTGGTTCCCTGCGCCTTGGGCCTCGCTTCGTGGCTCGGACTCTTTGGTAAGTTGTGAAGTGGTTGAGATGAGAGACCAAAGTGACATGGTAAGACCTTTCTCGACCAGGAAGGCCGAGACCAATATTGTCATGTCTTATATTGAGTGAAAATAGGTGTGTGATGTGAATCGTTTTTAGGACACATGAATCGGCAATGAAAACTGCCATATATATGGATGTATACACAGATTTGCTAGTAATCGCGAAGAGGTCATTTGGACAGTTGAATGTGTAATGTGTAATCTGGTGCCAGGAATTCCACCGCCGGTCATTTGTAGGTAATATGGCGAATGTTTTTTTTATAAAAAGATGTGAACGTACGGTTGTGTAACATCGACGCCAACAAAAAAATATAAATAAAAATGACCACCACAAAAAATTAAAAAAATGAAAAAGTAATAAAAAATTTGATTATTTAGTTTTAAAGTTTTTTCAGATTTTAGTTATTTTATAAGTGAAGTTATTTTTAGAAATTTTTTTTAAATTTTTTTTTATAATTTTTGAGATTTTTAAACATCTTTTTTAGAATTCTTAATTTTTTTTTTAGAATTTTTTTAAGATTTTTTTTTTTAGGAAATTTTTAAATTTTTTTTTTTTAGAATTTTTTTTTTTCACTATGGATGTTTTTTTTTTGCGTCATTGGTACGTGCGTGTGTGAAAAAAAATAAAAAAATTGGATGTGAGGGAAATAAAAATTTTTTCGCTTTATAAATGGCTGGGGATTACAGATCCGGAAACCAGCCGGAGAGACGAGCGTAACTCGCTGTTTTTTTTTTTCTGCCTGCTGTGCCACGGCCCTGGCCGTGCAGGGCATTGCCATACTGTAGCTATGCCGTATTGCTTGTTTACTGCATTGTCGCATAACTAAATTCCGGCTAAATTCGCTGCAATATTCGTCCATCTTAGACTGTTCCACACAAACAATGTGAGCCAGTTTGCTGTTTGTTGTAGGATTGGGCGACTAAATGGAAGCGGCAGTATCTTTTTTGAAGCCTCTTTGACGTCACAATTTTGACCCCTAGCTTACTGAAAAACTCCTTCTCATTTCTCATTAGTCCTGTGGTGAAACGCGTGGTTCATAGATCCCACCCGCTCCCTCCTTTCCTTCTTATACCTTACCCCCCTCCCCCCACTACTAAACCTATTTTTCTTTTCCCCAAAAAAGAATTCCTTTTTCCCTAGACGGGTTATTACAACTTGTGATTGTTGAGCTACTCTGTTAACCCGTTGCATTACGTCACAACAAGTGATTGTCCATGACGGGTGGCAGTGGCAGGAGGGGCGAGTGCTCCCCTGCTCATAACCATGCCCAATGCCACCTCCCCGTCAGCCCCCAATAAACTGACCCCGTTTATTACAGTGTCTATGGAAAAGGCCCCAAATTTTCCCTCGTCAGTGCATCTGCGCCCTTCCCCCCCCCCCCCCATTGAAAATGTCTGAAACAGACTTAATATTTTCTATTGCTTTTATTTAATTGTAAGTTCAACCTTTGCGGTCATTTTAAAGCGAAAAAAAATGGAGTACCAACCTAGGGGGTTTCCGTCAAGTCGAAGGTAAGATGTGTGTGTTATGGGGGGGGGGGGGTGGTTGCCACCTGCTTAGACCTTAGTGTAAAATGGCCAAATGGTACTTATGTAATTAGGCATGCTGACGATAAAGCAAATACTGGACATAGTTGTATACCATTCGTTATTTTGTGATTATTGTGTATTACTTTCTATCATATAAACTCAACAGTTATGACGTACTATGACGTCATATTAAAACGTTATATGTTTGTACTTTTTATTTGAGAAAGCCATGTGTAGGCTACACAGTGATATATCAAACAAATGATGTTTGTCCCTTATTTACGAAAGAAATCGGGGGTTGGTTGGTAACCGCCCCCCCCCCCCCCCCCGGGCTGGGTCGCATTTATCAGAAAAACCGTGGGTGGACGAGGTAGTAACTACACACGAAAGGTTTCTTTATAAAGATTATGTCCCCAGTAGAGGGCCTAGGAAATTAGTATAATACTCTATCAATATCGTCCGGATTTTGTGAAAATCTCTATTGCTGCATGATGCAGCCATCTTCCTAAATCTTGGGTTTTAACAACCTGCCATATAACCCCCATATAACTTACATATTAGACATCAGATATACTACATGAGATGTTTTGTCTATATATTGTCAGCTATATTATCTGGGGGTCCAATTATTTTTAAAGTGCTTTGGAGTTATACAAATGTATGTTGATACATTATTTAGCTCAAATTATTCATTTTTTAAGTGGCCCGTTGGTTGAATTTGAAATAAAGTGCTATATTTGATTTTGTTTTTTCTGGGAAAATAACGGAATTGGCGGCCCCCTTGATTCTGTTGTTCTCTAATATTAAAAAAAAAAGAAAGGGGGACGTCATGGTAGTAACAATTTTAGGCATTAGCCTGGACATGGGCCCCGAAAAATTGTCTTCTTGCACCACCTGGTTTAATTGTATCCAGTTATGGAATACTTGTGCAGTGCCCATCAGAGCAACGCCCGCCCTTACCGACGACACATGGCCACAAGACCCTTCATGGCCACATCCACTGCATCAGTTTCTTTTTGGGCCAGTGATTATGGGGACCTGACTTCACGGTGGCAACACGACATTCCAAAACATTTACGTTTTCGAGAGGTGATAACTTTGCTTAGGACAATTTTTCAGGATTGGAAAAAGCAAGGTCCCTCTCTGGGGCCTGCGCTGAGGGTAGCACAGCGTTGAACAAGGAGGTTGCTGGAGCAAAAGAGACAACAGCTTTTATTTATGAATAGGTTATACATGTTATGTAGTGTTAGCACGGGGTGGGTGTGGGGGATCAAAGGTATCGTCCACCCGCCCCCCCAAACAAAAACAAAAACCAGCAAGCACACTAACTGTGTCCAACCCCCCGTTTCCCACCACATCCAACCAACAGCAAAATGATCCAAGGGGTGGTAGTCGGTGTAATTTTGAATATTAGCATTTGCGTCTTATCGGCCAAGGACACAAGTCACCTCAAAATATCACACACGCGCAGTGGAGAGATGTGAGCACTCACGCGCGTAGGGCTGCGTCAACAACATCGACATATTCCAGCAAGGTGCTGGTACACTGGTGCCAGGGAAGACAAAGACATGTTCTATTGCTTGTGTAGTGTCCTGTTCTTCTTCTAGGTAGCTCCACTTCTGAAGCTTAGATCGGCCAATTTGGGTGGTGGGTAGTCTAATGAGGCGAAAGTAATCATGCAAACGGCATTCTAAAGCGAACAAAACGAGACTCGCTCCGGCCATAACTCCCTCCCGTGGCCGGTTTTCCCGGCATTTGGTATCCCCACCATTTATATAGCGAAATTTTATTTCCGTCCAAGTTTTTTTTTAATCGTACGAACGACGCCAAAAAAAAAAAATCCCAAAGTGGAAAAAAAAATTCCAACGAAAAAAAAAAATCCGCGGATAAAAAGTCTTAAAAATTCTAAAAAAAAAAATAATAAAATTTCTAAAAAAAAAAAAAAATAAAAAAAAATAAGAAAATTCGTAAAAAAATTCAGAAAAAAAAAATTCTAAAAAAAAAAATTCTAAAAAAAAAAAAAAATCGAACAAAATTAAAAAAAAAAATCCAAAGTTAAAAAATCAATAAAACCAAAACACAACACCAAATTTTTTCTTTTTAATAAATCGTATACAAATTTTATATATAATTTTTTTAAATGTGCATATTGCATTGGGGTCAAGTTTATTTTTTTGCGGGTTCGGAGATACAACACGAAAATGAACGCGTACTTCTTCGCGTTCACAATTTTTCAGCTAAATTAAAACAATAATCAGGTCAAAGACTCAAGATGTTGGGAAAATAGCGCCAAGCCAGTCAGAAGCCCTGTCAGGATTTAATTTCTATCTCCTCAATTTTAAGTAATCATTAAAAAATAGTTAATTAATAATATAAGGGGTATGCAGTATCATTTATGGGCGCAAGAATGTTCCGAGGTCTGAAAAACTAAATAATGGGCGAGGCGCAGCCGAGCCGATTATTTTTTACGTTTTTCCTGCCGAGGATACCTTATGAGCCCATAGGTGATACTGCTGGTCAGCCCTTTATTCTATTCTATTACCTAAACACATGATTTAATCAGAACATGCATTTGCGAACCCATTATTGCAGAAATAATGGGCAGTAAACGACTCATCAGAAAGCGGTCCATTTTCCAATAATGGGCATAGGTATATTAATAAACAAATATGGGGAACGTAATGTAACAATATGCATGCTGCCAACGTCACAAAAACGACTTGGGTATGGGGTTTAAAATTATTTATTGATATTTGTAAAAAGGGGGAGGAAAAACCCCACGCAAGGACATGTACCCTACTTACTTCAAATGTGAACTCTCATTCTTATTCTCATGAATTACAAATCGTCTTATTACCACGAACGAACACGTCTCTCGTGGAACGATATAGTGTTTGAATCACCAGAGACTCAGCAATATTCCTTAATTCGATTTCACGCATTCAGACGACTAGTGAAGGGAACGATTTTCGAATAAATTTCATAACCTTAAACTGAAGTAGTCAACCAGCAAAAATTAGAATCAGGCGCCCACCAAGGGGGGGGGGAATCTTTACCGTACGGAAATACTGGCGAACAGTCTTATAAATCCCTAACGTCCCTAGTAGTCCGGCAGATAAGCCCTGACTGAACCTAAAAAAATTTTTGTATCTATTATTTTTTAATGATTGATGTGGTTGTATAGCTGGAGGGGTCGCTTTTCAGAATCTGCCGGGTGGACCTCATACATGTACCCCGTTGAGGTTTTTTCAAAATTCAAAAGGGCGTCCAAGTGTCGTGGCGCATTGCATAGTTTCAGCTATAACTCCCTTCTATTCAACCATAATATAATTCTTTGGTGTGAGTCATAATTTCACTTGGGGTAAATGCATCATTAATAACCATTTCAAACCAATGAGGGTTCACATCAAGATAGATCATCCAAGATGGCATGCACAGATAATGGGCCGGCCAAATTCCATATTTTCGCTCTACTCCCTTTATAAGTGGCCACCTACAAGATTTTGTTGTCTAGTCATATGTTTTGGGATCAAGCAATCTTTAAGACCAATTTCAAGACCAATGGAGGGGGTTCACATCATGAATCAGTCCAAGATGGCCGCCAATATGGCCACCATTACATATTTTCATTTCAGCTTTAACTAAGCTTGGAATAGAAATGGGTTCCTAGTTATGTTTTTGGTGTCACCAATCCATTAGCAATCAATCACGATACAATCGAGGGGTCACATCATGATCAATCCAGATGACCGCCAATATGTCTGCCAATTACTTATTTTTAGTTTAATTTCATATTATATTTAACTAGGTTATACAATTAGTATCTAGTTATACGTTATTGGGATCAACCAATCCATTAAAATCAACGCAAGACCATTAAGGGCTCACTTATGATCAATCCAAGATACCGGCCAATAAATGGGCCCAATCAATATGGCCGCCAAGAACTTGTTTTGTGCGTATTTGTAGTGGTGGTCTAGTTAATATTTTTTGTTTGGTCAAGAAGGACTGCAAGGAAGCTTTTTCAAGATCGAATTCAAGCTGCATGTGGTGAACTTTAATAATTGCATATAAATTTTGGCTTTGAGCTAAAAACCTATCTAGTTTGCTGTGGTATGTTTGCTGCCTTCTATTACAAGGGTAAATTCAAAACCACCGATTTCCGACACAAAGGTTAGTCAGGGATCACATTACAATATATATTCAAGATGCTCGCTGTCAATCAGTCTGCCATTTCACCACTCAACCTTGAAACTGACTCTTACAACAAGAAGCAGAAAGTCTGAAATGCGGCAAAAGACACTGAAAAAATGCTAAAAACAGGGTAAAGTGTTAGATAAATGGACATAAAATAAAGAAACGACAAAACTGAAATTAGCTGGAACCCTGATAAGATTGAGGTGAAAACTTGGTGAGCATTGAAACCGCTTCAAACTTTTTTGCTTCCAAACTTGTTTTTCTTCACTGTATAGGCAAGTTACCTGCAATACCCACTGGAAAGTTTGACGACCCCACTGCGCACGCATCGGGGGCGTAATGATCTAGAAACACTGACTTCTGATTTTTGGTATGCTCTTACCACCGGGTTGACTCCATAGGGCGGGAGAGCGAACAACCGTGAGCCCGTCCTAGGCGGCGCAGCGGCCCGGGGGGGGGGGGCTTCAGTCTTGAATGGGTAAGTAATACGGGAGATTATGGGATCTGACTCTATCTCCGTATACGTACCATTCAAGCCTGACTTTATGCCACAGATTGCAAACTGAGAGAGTCCAAACCCGATACCAGAGTGCTCGGGCCAAAAAGGCAAGCGGAGCTATGGTTATATGGTCTCGCCGGGAGAGGGTTGACAACCAATGATAAAATAAGGTTGCACTTCCGACTTCAAGTGGTAAAGTGCTACTGATCTTGGTGGCGACTGGAAAGATGTTGAGGCTTGCTGTGGGGACGAGGAATCCGAATTAAAGGTCCTAGCTGCCGTAGAACCGCTGCGTACTAGAATGTATCGGAGATAACTTGTTGAACGGTGGAAGACAAGCCCACCCCATTGCGTCCATGGTATCTTGAATAGAAGCTCCCCAGAAGGAGGACCAAGTAGCCGCCTGAGATCTTACGTCGTGAGCTCCTATTTTTGTCCCCGCCGTACGAGCCTCCCTTCCGTTCTAGCGAGGCTTCTCCGTGATGAACTGCCATGATCCATCTGGCTAATGTCTCTTGGAGCCGGGCGAAACTGGCTTCTTGATTGTGAGGACAGCTGTTCGTGAGCCCCCTGGGTCTTGCTTTAGGTTCAAACTTCAAGCTCTAACTGGACACCAGGGTCCTTCATCGCTTGGGAGCCCTGAATCTTGTCGGAGATCTGGGAGGCGATCGGCCCGTGGAGGAAGCTTACTACGTGGTTGATTCTTTGGCCCAGGAAAACTGCTCGAGGAAGAAAGCATGCCGCGTTCCCTGTTAAGGTGGAGGTATTCTCCTGCTATATACAAACTCCAGGATTGTCCGATACCTCTCCTGCCTGCTGCTGCGGCGACAAGGGAGAGTGTCTTCCTGTGGTGTCCGCTAAGGACGTCTGGAGAAGAGGCTCCTAAAGAGGGCTGTAGAGATGCTGGAGACTGATGGGCAGGTCCCAAGCTGGCACTAGAGACCGTTCGGGCGGCTGTTGCGCAGCATTCCCTTGATATATCAATGAATCGCTGGCGAGTTAGACACTGTGATGCCTCCGCCAAATCCCAGATGGAATGGCTGAGAGAGGTGCTCGCCGATGTCACTTGGCGATCCCTCCACCAGTACAGGTACTTGACAAGTCCCTGGAATTATCCGCTCCTTGTTGTAGTCCTCCTTGCTCTCCAGTCAGATGGTCCGCTTGGACTGATTTGGCCCTTCTGCTCTTAGGGCTGTATTAGACTAGCATGCAGTCAGGTTAATCGCCTTCAGGTTCTCCTCAGAGGAGACCCTCCGTGGGTCTTGACCAGGTCCTTGCTCATAGGAGAGTCAACAGATTGGCGTAAAGCAGAGACCGAAGACTTGGAAACCACGATTGTCAAGGCCAATTCGGCCCACTAGAATCATGCGGAAGTTGCTTGTCTCGGTGAGCTTGTGAGAAACTCAAGGAACTAGGGCGATCCCTGTGTACGGCAAGGCCCGGCCGTAATAACGGTAGTGGTGCCCCCGATGAGGGCATGGGCCCAATATCCCATTTTCTAAGTATCCCCGTGAACGTTAAGGCCCGGCCGTAATAACGCTAGTGGGGCCCCCGATGAGGGGAAGAACCAATATCCGCCGGGTGGTGGAGCCTTGGCTCCTAGGCAGTAAATGTCGAGAGGCTGCTGTGTTGAGGCTGCTTGCGAACCCCATTCTCAATATCTTGGGTTTAGGTGTTCCCCCCCCCGACGACCCCCGGACTCTCGAAGGTCCTATCTTCCCGGCTGTCTTCCTCGACATGGCATCTGCCAGGGTGTTGTCTTCCCCGGAAAGGTGAACGGGCCATCAGGGTGATCTGATGACGTAGACAACACTCCCGGACTGTCTGGTAGCTAAAATGGGTGCGACTTCCGGATCTCCCCTGCTTGTTCATTGGGAGACGACCGACATTGTCGCCTGGACTAGGCGTGAACCCCCTCCCTTGACCAGATGGAAGATTCTGTCTCATCAGTCGCCAGAATGAACTTCCCCCATCTCACAACTGAATATTTGATGCTTGGTCAACTTCCTTGGCCAAGTCCCTGAGAGGCGAATGTCTCTTACGTGGGCTCCCACCCGCTCGTTGGTGCGTCCGTCCATAGATGCAAGATGAGTGTCTTGATGTGAATAGTTCTCCCCCCGTCCGGGGATTATCCGCTGAGACCACCACGGCTATCGCTCCTTAATCGCTCTTCTGACGTGTGGACATCTGGAATACTCTTGGACAATCGGTCTTTGGGCGAATATTGAAAACCTCGAGAGACGTGCAGCTATACTACTCGCATGCGAGTCTCAACGTATTACCACGTTGTCATACTGGCTGTTGAAGCCCAGTAGTCCCTAGTCACAAAGAGTTTGGTGGCTTGTTGGTTCATGAGGGTCCTGCTGGCGCGCTGCTTCGTGTGCGATGCGCATCGGCGGTCGGAAAACGCTATTTCCTTCCTTCCCCTGTTTGAAGATCAGCCCTCGCCCCTAAAGAGTCGATGCCTTCTGCGAGGAGTTCTGATCTGTTCCCTTGAAGGCGCTGCCAGGAGCCATCTTTCAGGGAGACGAAGGCGAAATGGCCTTCCTCGCCTGAGGAACTCTGCTACAAAACCTTCATTTAACCGTCCTATCCTGTGAAGGTGCGGGGCGTGTCGAAATCCGAACGGGAGGCACTGGACTGATAGAACGAGCGTCGATATAGAAAAATGAGGCACTTCCTTTGGTGGTGAGGAGTGGGGGGGTAAGCATTCATTTAATCCAAGAGTGGATGCTCCCCCCCCCTCCGATTGAATCCCTTGAGAACTGCTGATATGCTCTCCATCTACACTTGTAACACCACGTGGTGAACTATGCCCGTCATGTTCCCGCGGAAAGCACACACTGACTCACCTAATCAAACTCAATTGTTTAACAATAATATAGGCTGCACCACAACGTACAGCTTACGTGTTCGTTCCCAAGATATGATGGAGTTGGCAGTATATGAACATTGTGAATTTTGAATTCGAATGCTTTCTTTCTTCAAGCATTTGCCAGTTTGTTGAAATAAGGGCAACATCTTCGTTTTTGAAAATGTGATTGAGGATAGAATTAGCAAGATTTGAATGAGTTAAAATTATAACATGTGCAATATAATGAGGGGGATCAATTGCATTCACAGGTATTGTGATAAATCATATTTCACATTTCATCCCATGATTCAGTGCTTCGCTGACCTTGTTAATGGTTTCATCAATGAATTTTCTGACCCAAACAAACGAATGAACATTGTTTCATTTGTCACCACAAGTACCTGCTTTAACTAAATATGAATGGACACCACAAGTACCACTTTAACTTAATATGAAGCGTCTCCTAGCTCAAGCCATAATCTGGCGAACCATATTGGCAGCCATCTGTTTGACCATACCGCATTTCCTCACTGGTCTTGTACTGGTTTCAATGGGTTACTTGACATTAAAACGTGTAACTTGACACCTCTGATATATAGTTACATTTGAACCCGGAAGGTCTATTGGCTGCTTTATTTGTGGCCTTATTTGAACCTCCATCTTGGATGAACCATGATGTGAACCACCAATGTTCTCGCAATTGTTTCCTGGATGCTTGACCCCACAAACATATGATTAGACACAAAAAATACCACATAGGATAAATAGCAGGTTTTTCACAAGCTGAAACCATGGATTTGGCGCCATATTGGCGGCCACTTGGATTGATCATGAGGTTAACTTCAAATGGTCTTGCGTTTGTCTTAATTGAATACCTGACCCCCAAACATATGACTAGACACCAAAATTGTTATCCTAAGTGAAATATAAGGGCGTTATAGCTTGATAATATGTAACGTCGGCCATCTTTGGATGCCATCTTGAATTTCTCAAAACCCTCAAGGAATGGACAAAGCCACCCGTCAGATTCTGAAAGAATAACACCTCAAGGCTATCAAATCAATCATCAAAAAATCTATATACAACAAATTTTTAGGTTACCGGCTCACTTGAAAAATTCCCGTTTTCTTTCTCTCTGGCTCGGACTAATAGAGGCAATCTACAATCCCCGCAAAAAGAGTGAGGTAGCGATATTTTGTTGTCAGATCTAGGAGCACTTTCCTCACTATCCCACGGCAGGGGTCCTCTCCGTGATTTTTTTGTCAGGTGGGTTTGAAGCGATAGGGGATGTTAGGGATATATCAATTGTGATTCCCGACAGCATATGGATTTAAGGGTGATAGAGGGTCCTTCCAGCACGCACACCTATTTGCAGCTGCGCATAGTTTAGCGTGAATACTTACGCACTCGCAATATGTGCGTCGAATGTTTTCTTGAGATGCGTCTAACGCTAGCGCGTGGTTTCATGTAGTTTTGCATTCGTTCCTGCAATTTTGCATGCTCGTTTTGGATTATTTCGTGTTTTTTTTTGTTCACGGTGCTTTTCGGGTAATTTCACAAAATTCGCTTTAATACCAACAGGTATCTTTTTACCCCCACATAAAACCCCCAACATTTCGGACAACCAGGAGAAATCGGAGGAAAGTGTAATCGCATTTTCAATTGAGGGTCGTCTATTTTTTAGGTTCAAGAGCTCATTCAGCTATTAAAAAAGTTTCACAACAAGACTTGCGGGTACGGTGATGAATAGCGAAGCTTCGGAATAATGAACCTTAGAATATCGAGAGGACCCCGCATTGAACATGAATTGTATAAATACTTTGAAGCCGCGATGCCACGATTGCACTATTTATGTAATAGATAAAGGTTGAGAAGCACACCGTTAGGAAAAATAATGGTGTTTTGATAAGGTCTGGTGAGCCTGTTAGACTCCGACTAGGCCGGAGTCTAACAGGCAAGCCAGACGGTAGACGTTTCATATAGAAGTCCCATTGATGCAAGTGCGGTATTGCCATTCATTCCGTCAAGCACTACTGCACAACGTTATACAACGCATGACGGAATAAATTGTAATACCTCATTTGCATCAATGGGACTTCTATATGAAACGTCTACCAGCCAGACCTTATCAAAACTCCATTATTTTTCATAACGGTGTGTTTTGAATTCTTTATCTTACATATACGTCGTGACAAGAATTTTATATAATTATTCAGTAAAATTGAGAATATATTTCCTCGTTTTTTAAAAATATTTTAAAGCAGCGTTACGTGTTTTCTTAATTTAAAACACCAATTGAGCTGTTATGTTCACTTGTGCAGGAGTCTAACACCAAGGTCTAGTCGATAATAGGTTTACTCCTCTGGAGAGATAATATTATTGTCGAGGAAAGCCTGATCTGATTTAGAAATGGTCCCATCTGTTGAGAAGATTATCCTATTGACTGGTTAAGCCGTGTCTAATGGTTATTTAGTAGCAGGTTTGGATATTTAAGTAGGTTCAGTTCAAATAACCCCTTCACACGTATGTCTGACCCCGGATTCTGACACCACGAATTAAAGATCTTGATACAGAGTTATCCGCGGTGCACTAGCGAATGCTTGTTACGCAGGTTATAGTGCTTAAGAAGTTTTAGCTAAGAAGATATCCTATTTTAGGCAATTCTTAAATAGGCAATGTCTTACGGTTATCATTAGCACTCGATTGCGCTTATAACGAAAACAAAGGCAGAAATTCCCTTTATTTTTATAAGTTTCTCCCTCAATTTTATTTTTAAAATCCAGTGATCTAAGTATCACCGATAAGGGGATGGATCATAGAGGGCACATGTGGTCCAGCTGGATCAGCGTTCAGGCCCGCCATGCCACAAAGTTGTGGCGTTCGCGCCCCGCTGGGGGCAATGTGTTTCGTCCTTGAGTAGGGTTTTACCTACAATTATCCTCTCTACCCAGGTGTATACATGCGTTAACAGCATTATTCAAGTGATGGGAAAGGTAAACAGACGCGCTGTAGATGAGGTGTGGCGATCCCATACATCAACAATTATATGGTGGAGTCGGACCCAATCGTTCGGAAGGAGATAGGGCATTGTTCAGTGTTACAGGTCCGTCCCCTCACTTACCTTTTTTCAGTGATCTGGTTGGTCGGGTAGCAATTTCGGGGTCGCAATTGTTCAATTGTTCCATTTTAAAGGTAAAAGCAAAATGTTAAATGTCTTTTGAAGATTTCCATGACTTTGAATCACTTAGCTTGTGTAATAACATGGATTAGGCTAAACAGAAGATGCGTAATCCGACAATCCAATAAGCTTTGGTTATTGAGTCACCTGAAGATTTCCTGACTTTGAATCACTATTTGGCTGATGCGTTGTCGATTATACATGTATTATCTAACCAACAGATGGTGATCCGACAATCACAATAAGCTTTTGAATTGAGTCACCTGTTCTTTCATCGTTGTTTATTTCAACAAAAAAGGAGAAAAATGTTTCGATTGTCCCTTTAAAATAGTGAAGAAGAAATTGGCATAACTTAGAATTAACTACTTTTGCTGAATTGTGATCTACATCGATAAGCTAAACAATTAGATATGGCAATCTGTGTCACCGTTAGCTTTTTATTGATTTTTTAGTTTTTTTCTTCGTTTCATTTTTAACCACCTGATGCCGAGGTGTTTCTAGAATTTTCCTTGTTCAATTGGTCCTTATTGTTTACTATGAATATTTATCAGACCGTATTTTTCTCCGGAATTGTCCAGAGACCACTTTCGAAAAATAACGGTGTGATTGAATATTTCATAGGTTTTAATAACGGTCTCTGACCGCTTTCGTAAACTATCTGACAGTTAACAAAAGAAGCACAATTTCGAATGATGAAAAGGGAAAGGGCTAGACGTATATTATAAGATAACATTTTCATTTGCACATTTTGAAAGCCCAACTGAGGGGGAAATAACAAACAAATTGTCCACATCAGAACTAAGTTGCATTTGCCCGCTCACAGACCATTGCTATAGTATGTGCTATTCCGGTGTGAAGCATATATAGTCCGGCGGCGGGAGCCACAGTCCGGGTTTCCATATACCGATAACGGAATAAAGCGTGAAACAAATGTTGCGTGAAGAGTCAAATGAATGGATTGCCCTATTGTTTCACCATTGTTCCCGGACTATGAGTTACGCCGGACAAAATTCTTCTACACCGGCTAATCAATGCTTCACTTGCCAGATCAATATCGTACTACAAGCCTAAAGTACAATGCCTGAACCCGGTCTGAATGCTTTTGAGTGTGTCGCAAAACATGCTAGGATACACTGTAAAAATTCTGTCAGGATGTGAACACCTCCTTGCTTTTCTGTTCCAGAAATTGCACAAACTGCCACTCCCCTGGAAGTCTTCTGTTTTACAAAAAACAGGAAGTGATTTTTCAGTAAGGGTCCTTTTCATTATGTCCTTTTTTTCATGCAATGATGCCTCTTTAAGGTTTTCTTGGAGGTTAATGCAAACGAGTGATTACACCTAACCAATCTTATTTTTAATATTCTCAGCACAAGATTAGGGAAATTCATACTGGCCGGGTAAGAGAATGTCTTTCTATGTGCCCCTATCCCGTCCAGGGTAACCTTTGATCTATGTACCCCCTCAGTACACTATGTAAGCAGAAGACAGGGCCTTAGAGCAATTTTGGTGTTTGACAAGAGAAGAAAAGCATTTCAGATTTTAGTAAAAATAAAATTTGGTCTTGAGAGACTTGAACTCAAATTTGGTAGCACCCATATAAGGCGGGGTCTGTGATCCTTTCGATTGATTTTGAGGGTGATTGCCCAATCATTTTAGGACTATTATGCTTGATACAATGCTGGTCTTTTAATTGGATATTTGTGCTACAGGGGCCCTGGGGGGGAAACATGGATTTGATTGAGTTTTGGGGAAGGAATTGGCCCCCCCCAATAATTTAGTCGGCTATAGAGCATGATACAAATGTTAGTATTAGACATTCATGCAGAGGACCTGAGGATGGATAACTTATTTCCTCACTAAAATTAAAAAACTATATTTTAAACCAGGAAAAAGATGTATCTGCACATAAAGATGGTGACACATTATTTAGAAAAAATAATAAAATGTTAACTCCAATTTATTTCTAGAATGGAAGGTAAACACCTCAAGCGACCAATGGAGCTATTATATTCAATAACGACCCGGAACACACTTCACATTCTTTTTACATCTGGTCCATTGCTTTGTGCACCAGTTGAACAGGCTTCGAATGTTATGACCTCACCGCATTGGCTGAGTTATTTTGTCATGACTCAAGCACTATAATACCTTCTTCGTCAAGATGAAAGAAATCTTGAGATTCTTACAGTGTGTTCCATTAACTCTGACCCTATGTTTAATTTTTGTAAAGAAAAGATAAAGGTGAAAAAAGTCAAAAAGAAAAGTGTCTTGGCAAGGGCTGAACTAATTTGGTGCACTCCTAAATTCGCAAGTTATTGTTTTTTTCTCTAATACCTATTCTATTCAATTTACCTGTTTTAGAAGGACGTCAAAGGTATTCCAGCGACTACCCATTAATGTATGAACAGATAATAGAAGTCAATTAAAGGTGCGTGTTCCGATCTGGTTGGGACCCCTGTTACCCGAAGAGAGTTAGTATAGATTTTGAAATCAGATGACAGGCCGTATTTTTCTCATGTCGTCCTGAAATATGAGCCCTCAAATCCGTTCATTCCCAAGATAGAACGATAAACTGCCGTTTTGTGGTTAAACACCAACATAGCACAGTATTGCGTAGGGCTTGGCATATGACTATTGCTTCTACCCATCAAAACCCACAAGTTTGTTTCCACGGTATTGGTTGGTAGGGCGTATGTGCAAGTGCCACGGTCTCATATCAAGTAGAGAACACAATAGACATGGCTCGGAAAGAAGCACCTTTATAGAAGAAGTTAGGGTGATAGCACCTAAAATCTTTTTTAACTTGTGGGCAGTAAAATGATACATATCCTGATTATCCTGAAAAAAAAGCCGGAAGTGTGCTTCTAAATTACTGGGTGATTGTTATATATCATAAAAAGCCATTGTTGGTTGAGTTTACGTATAGCAGTGTGCCCCCCCTCAAAAAAAAAAAAAAAAAAAAAAAAAAAAAACCGCAACACTTGGTGCCAGGAGCGATAAGTTTTGAAGAAGGTAAGATAGGACTATTAGCTATAGTAGATTTCAAATTAGTGAGACTCCTTGCCTATTCGGGAGGGTTTGACATTGCATAAGGGGTCAATCCTTGGCAATGTGGAGACTAGGCCTTTTTGCCATACAAAACATATTCGACAATGGTACAAAAGTTCAATTAACAGAATAGGCACTGGAAAAAAATGATGCATTTCAATTATACAATGGTATGTAATGGTTGAAGGATTTATGCCATTGTTGGCCGGGATGTAATCCTCTTTGCTCCAGTTGCTAATCTCTTAATACAAGCTTTGTGTCCAGTTACTTTTTTACTAACCCATGATAAAAACTTTAATTGTGTTGTGCTGTGCAGCGATATAAGAATGCCTTATTTCTCCAATGCTGTGATAAGGAATGGTATTTTCCAGTGTAAAAAGTAAGTATGCTAAATAACAACGTTTAATGAAACAAATGCTGGTGTTTTCATCCTGATACTTCAATTCAAACATCCATCTATCTTAGATGTGAAATAATGTATTTTAGGTCAACATTTATTTACTAGCTACATGTACATTACTATATATTGTATGAGTATCATAAACTTTTTTACCTGTGGCCATTAAAATAATTCCTCTTACCTCTCACGGTGAATGGACAGGGTTCTCTTATATTAAGGAACACACTTTAAGTTGCTCAATTTTTGCTCTGCTACAGGGTAATATTTTTTATTTTATGTATCCGTTTATGTAAACATGTTTTTTGTATAGAAAAAATAATTATTCATAAAATTTGATCCTTATTCTATCATAATGTCAGGTTTTACCTTCGTATGGGAGCAAATCAACCATGAAATTAGTTTTAGAACCTGTGCCATTTAAGGGCAACTCTATGAGGTCCCTTAGAAGTTGCCCTTAAATCCTGAAGTGTTAAGGGATTCACTTACAAAATTAAGTGCAAAACTTAAAATTCTCATCTTTAAGAGAATCTCTTAGCAAAGTTGCACTTAAGTGTGCTTTGTGAATACGGGCCCAGCACTCTATCGTTTGCGTGCAGAACCGCCAATATGAATCTAAGTCCAACCACCATTTTACTTTTTTTTTAAATGACAGGTGCTGCAACAAATATGAACATATGTTTGTTTCCATTAGTAATAATAGCTAAAAACATGCATTTTAACAGCTTATAAGATCAAAAATTAGGAACGTATACTCAACCCACCTCGTTATTGTCCAAATTAGGCAGCACTTGATTAGAGCTATAAATCATTGTGTGTGAAACTTGTGGGACAGACACACAAAGACTATTTTATCCAAATTTATGGGCAAATGAATATATGTTATGATTTTTTGCGTTTTTGAAAACAATGATTTAACTTTCTTAAAGTTCAGCAGTTCAGAATGTAACATGCAAAACTTGTAAACCAAACGCATTATTAATTTAACGTAACAAGTTGTCGATGATTAAGAATTTTATCTTATATCGTCTTGAAACTTGGAAATGTATTTAATCACCAATAAATTAATGTTTTATCATTATTTCAGTTTAATTATGTAAAGGAAATTATTTGATTCATAGAGTTGTTCTCCAAGAATTTGGGTTAGTTAATGAAATGTGATTGCAATCACAATTGTATTTGCCATTCGTTCTTCAACAGGCACTGAAATTCGTTGACTATCCACGGCAACATAGTTTCACGCTTTATTCCGTTGTGTCTATGGAGCCCCGGAATATGGCTCCAGGCGGAATTATTCTCCTACACAGTATTATTATTGTGTGATAAGTACATGAATTGCGGCCTACACAAACAGTTGGGACAAAACATCAAAGTTACAAGGGATGGAGAGAGGAAGATGGGTGATATAAGGTGAAATGTATCTAAAACCTACACACGACGAGCAAATATCGACACTTCATCTCCCCACTTTTGGAACATAAGGGTCAGCTTTTTTGGTTGAGAACTTTATCAAAAAGCAGAATCTGTCGTAACCGATGACAAGGAGAGAACTGAGGAAATCGCATCTGTAAAACAAAGAGCTGGTAATTGCGACTATTACGAGTGGACCTACCTTTAGTCAAACCACAGTAAAAACACGACCGAGAATGTCTCGGACGCTGAGAATGAACCAATAGCATGAGAGGATGTGGGATGTTCAAGATAAATTGGTCGACCAAAATGGGGCAATTTCGCAGATTTGCTAATAACATCCAAGCAAAACAAATTAGCCCTAAGATTTAATAGGATAAATGATATGTAAAATCCCTTTCGTAATTAAAATTACTACAATACACCAAAATTGTAAACAAAAGTAAAGAGGAACATCACAAGCAATTAAGTCTGTATCCCTTTGTATCACAGTTAGAATAGAATTCACTGGTATTTTTTTTACCGTAACACGTCCCGAAGAAACTACATCCTGGATACGGGAACCCACACCGTCAATACCATTATCAGCATCATCATATCTAAGTTTACTTTCGCTACTTTGGCAAATCTAAATATTCTTTACTTCCTTTAAAACCCAATAAGCACACACAAACAACATCTCTGGTGTACATTTGTAGTCCTTAAAAGTAGACCTGTGTTATTAATTATTCTAAAAATTTCTGCATAATCAAGACGATATTTGAAGCAGCCGGTTTCACGAATTCGCCGCACGAATGGCTCATTTGTCCTATGCAAAAAACCCACATTGCAGCGTTGAGCTGTACGGTACCGAATCTTGGGGAATGAAAACATGGGGCTCTTGGGTTTTTCAGGAGGCAGTCCGAATCTACATTAAACAGAAGCGTTTGTCGTCCAAATTTTAGCCAACCAATTGCTGGCATTTCGTTTCAGGACTACCATTCTTTCTTAAGAGAGAGTATGAATGGTCATAAAAAGAAAGAGTAGAGTACTTCCCAGGTCCCCAGTACACACACCGTGAAAAGAGTACAAGGTCAATTGGTTCAAACCCACTAAAGAAACTTTTCTTTCTCTTTCCTATTTCTTCATAGTTCACTAATCCTGTGTGTCGTGTGGTTTCTTATTAGGTTAATTATTAACATGCATACATATATGATTAGGCTCATTTTTACATTTGCAAATTAAATTTAACAAAAAGGTCACAATTGTTTGTTAATAGGATAAAAACACCTAAACTGTAATTTTAAAAAATCAGTTTTTTTAGTAATAGAGTTCAGTTTCTATTTTGTAATCGTTTAGCTTCTAGTAACATATAGTAAAATGATTGTTACATTTTCAATCGCAAGGAAATATTAAGTGCCAAAAAAAATTAAAAACACCTTAAAAATCTGATTAAAAATATTGTCTTTTTGTAATATGTTCAGTTCTATTTGTAATCGTTTTGCTCCTATTTTTGAAACAAGGAAAAACAAAGAAAGAAATTCTATAATGGAAGTTGGTGCACGTGAGTTCCCCTACTCTACTCTTCAAGTACAGAGAGAAAAAAGAAGTGAAACTGTAAAAAAATTTTGCTCTTTTAGTTCAAAAAATTAACAGGCAGGGTGTTGCATTAGTAATATTAAGAAAGAAAACACCCCAAAAACATGGTCACTAAAGATTAGGCATTAGTGGCAAACTTAACTAAAAAAGTAGTTTGGTCCCTATCTGTGCCCTTTTGGTTACTCCCATCCAAGACGACCGGCCCGAAGTTGCTTCACTAAGGTATTAGGACAATGATATGCCGTGCCCGATGTATGAGGACTTGACGTCTGCGTTTAAAACTAATACTTGAATCTGTACAGAGATGGTTTCAAAAAAAAAAAAAAAAAAAAAACAAAAAAAGATACAAAGGAATACGTAATATTTCATTCAAGAAACTCTCATACAGGCATATATTACACTAACACAAAACTAAAACAGGGACTGAAATTTAAAAAAAAAAGCTGCAGACATATAACCTATAGCGGGAGTATTTTTTTAGTTGTTACAAAAGGTGATTGGCCAAAAACACTGTCCACCGAGATTCCAGCAGGTTATCCGTCACTTCGACGGATGTGCCAAACTCGACCGATACCCAATCGACGGTCGTCCAACTCGACGGACAACCAAGGCGACCGTTCTTACTAGTTCGCAATGAACCCTAAAATACCAGACGCATTCCATTCTTTAATCGGAATGGACCGTTTTCGTTATGGACCGTTCTATTTTAGGTTTGCAGAGAGAAGAGTGGACTGAAAAAAAACGTTGTTGCTGTAGCAGCAGATTTACGGAATTCACAATACAAAACAGATAAAAATTAACTCCCAAGTTGTTGCTAATGTCCTTTATAAATCAATCACCGACAGGGATTTGCAAAAAAAAAGGCTTTCTAACATAAGAATAATAATGTGTCGATTTATTAACGCGCACAATCCAATCTGAGGGGGCCGCTCACGGCACGATTGCCAATTAGTATTACCGTGCCATCAGGAATCGTCACAATCATTTCCTTCATTAGTGGCTGCTGGCTAGGGCGCACAAATCTATCAGCACTTAGATTGTAATATCCCCCATAACAGCTCCCCATATTCTTGGGTGAACGAGGCAACCAATTGAGATAAGTATCTTGCCAAGGGACCACAAAACCACGTTGACTTCAGAGGGGCTCGAACCACGAACTAAGGATCATGGGTCCTGCGCTTATCCGTTGTGCCACCACGTGCCCCATCCAAGGAACTGACCGGCCCGAAGTTGCTTCAACTAGGTATTATGACAATGATATGCCGTGCAAGATATGAGACACTTGCTGTTTCCGTTTTTGTTAAAAACTTAATACTGAATCTTGTACAGAGATTGTGTTAAAAAAAAAGATACAAACGAATACGTAAATATTCATTAAAGAAACTCTCAAACAAGTTAATATTTCATTTTCACTAAACAAAATTAAAACAGGGCTGGAAATTTAAAAAAAAAAGCTGCAGACATAACCTTATAGCAGGAGTTTTTTTAGTGTTACAAAGTGATGGCAAGAAACACTGTCACCGAGATTCCAGCAGGTACTCCAGTCACTTCGACGGATTGCAAACTCGATCCGATTACCAAACTCGACGTCGTCAAACAGACGGACAAAACCCAAGTCGACCGTCCTAACCTACGTTCGCCATTGCACCCTAAAATACCAGACCGCATTCTATATCGGAATGACGTTTTCGTTATGGACGCTATATTTAGGTTTGAAGAAGAGTGGACTAAAAAAACGTGTTAGCAGCAGATTAATGAATTCACAATACAAATCAGATCATTACACTCCACCCAAGGTTGGTGCTAATGTCTTATAATACAAAATCACCGACGTGATTTGCAAAAAAAGGCTTAATAATAAGAATAATAATGTGCGATTTATAACGCGCACATATCCACTCTGCGGGGTGCTCAAGGCGCGATGCCCAATTATTATTACCGTGCCATCAGGAATAGTCACAATAAGTTCGCTTCATCTAGGTGGATGCTGGCTAGGCGCACAAACTCATCAGCACTTGATTGTACTATCCCCCATAACAGATCCCCATGTTTCGCTTGGTGGTGAACGAGGCAATTGAGACTATAAAGTATCTTGCCCAGGGACCACAAACACGTTGGATTCGCGGGGCTCGAACTCACGAACTTAGGATCATGAGTCCCTGCGGCTTATCCGTTGCGCCACACGTCCGTCCAAAAGAATGACCGGGCCCGAAGTGCTTAACTAAGGTATTATTTTTTTTTTTTTTGACAATGATCTGGCCGTGCACGATATGAGGCACTTGACGTTTCTGCGTTAAAACTAATACCTGAATCTTGTACAGAGATTGTGTTTAAAAAAAAAAAGATACAACGATCGTAAAGTTCATTTAAAGAAACTCTCATACAAGTTAATATTCATTTATCACTTACACAAAACTTAAAACAGGGCTGGAAATTTAAAAAAAAAACAGCTGCAGAATTACACTATAGCGGGAGTTTTTAGTTGTTACAAAAGTGATGGCCAAGAATCACTGTCACCGAGCCGAGATTCCAGCAGGTATCCAGTCACTTCGACGGATTGCAAACTCGACCCCGATACCACTCGACGGTCGTCCAACTCGACGGACAACCAAGTCGACCGTCATACCTAGTTCGCAATTGGCAACCCTAAATACCAGACGCATTCTTTATCGGAATGACGTTTTTCGTTATGGGCCCCCCCCCGCTCTATGTTTAGGTTTGCAGAAGAGTGTTACTTAAAAACTTGTTAGCAGCGATTACTGAATTCACAATACAAATCAGATAAAAATTGACGCACCCAAGTGTTGCTAATGCATTTAAATACAAATCACGACAGTGAGTGTGATTTGCAAAAAAAAGCGCTGTAAATTATAAAATCGTGTGTTCGATTTTATTAACGCGCACATCCTCCCATCTCTGCGGGGTTGCTCAAAGGCGCGATTGGCCAATTATTTATTACCGCTGCCCATCAGGAAATCGTGCACAATCATTTGCTTCATCTAGGTGGCTGCTGCTAGGCACACAACTCTATCAGCCTTAGATTGTAAATATCCCCATAACACTCCCCATATTTCGCTGGGTTTGAACGAGGGGCAATTGAGACTAAAGTATCTTGCCCAGAGGACACCAAACACGTTGACTTCAGCGGGTCTCGAATACTCACGAACTTAGGATCATGAGTCCTGAGCTTATCCGTTGCGCACACGGCCATCCAAGAACTGACCGGGCCCCGAAGTTGCTTATAAGGATTATGACAGATTCTGGCCGTGCACGATATGACAGGCTTTTGACGTTCTGCGTTTTAAAACTACTTGAATCTTGTACAGAGATGTGTTTAAAAAAAAGATACAAACGCACGTACGTAATATTTCATTTAAAGAAGAAAACTCTTCATACAAGTAATATTCATTATCACTAACAAAAACTTAAAACAGGGCTGGAAATTAAAAAAAAAAGTGCGGACATAAACCTATAAGCGGGAGGGTTTGTAGTTGTTACAAAAGTGATGGCAAGAAACACTGTCACCGAGATTGCAGCAGGTATCCAGTCACTTCGAAGGATTGCAAACTCGACGGTCGTCCAATCGACGGACAACCAAGTCGACCCGTCATACCTAGTTCGCAATGCAACCCTAAAATACCAGACGCATTCTTTATGGACATGACGTTTCTATGGATCTTAGTTCTAGATGATAAGTTATGTTTTAATCGCCCACAAAAAAATAATTATATTACAAAATCTCGGAGTCAGCCTTTAATCAAATGTTATAGGAAATTCTTAATCGAATCTAAAAATCTATATGTCATCTCGTCTAGGCATCTCGTGAGTGAATTGGCCGTCTGTTCTAATTCAGTATCGTGTTGATCAGTCTTTGATCGTGTGATCGATCGCACCTACATGCGAATGTTTTGAACAATCACAAATCGACGGCATCATTGGTTTGCCGCAGGGATTAATAGTGGTGCGAAAATGGCGGGAACTGCATACTCTGTATTGTAGTGCTATCCGATCGCTGGTTGCTATCTTACCCCGGCCTCCATTGCATGCCATTTACATTACATTCATATCTAACTTTGGAAATATTAAAACATTTTAGATTACTATTTTATAATTTACTACACAGGGTGTAATTAAAACTAGTATATAAATATATTATATATATATAATTGAGAACCTGCTGGAACGGTATGTTGGTACTCGGAGTTTCACCCCCGGGGCTTTTTTGTTGCGGGAGTCATCAGACATGCGCTATTCGGTGGTGCGGAGAATATATAGTGGTGTTGCGGACGTTGTAGAGAGAAGTTGGTGGTCGATAGAGGGCGGCATGAGATGGAAGATGACAAATTGCGGGCGGCGGAGAGGTATGGTAGTCGCATTATCCTTGGTGATGCTGGAGTGGTTGCTAAGTAGAATTTGTTTTCGTGGCGGGCACTTGGATATCTAGTCCGGGTCGACTTGTTGAGTAGTCTGAGTTTGTCGGCATGATAATAGCCAGCTTCTCGGTGATTGGCACAGAGCGGTCGACATTTCCTGGTTCCGCTGGAGTACGGTCGGGCGCTTGAGATACGATTGACCATGTGATGTCGTAGGTTTGGTTGCTGCGTGAGCTGCCACCGTATTGGAGAGGTTCTGTGCTGTTCTGGTGCTTTAGTTTCTGAAGGATGACTTGTGGTTGTTGAATCTAGTCTGGAAAAGGTGGTTCCGTCAGTCCGATGTAAAGTTTTGTTAAGTAGTACCTGTTCGGATACTATGACTTCGGCGCTGTAGATGATGTTAGGTTTCAAACAGTTTTGCAGTGGGCACAGTCCTTGTTGCGGCAGTTGCATCCATGTGTATGTTGATTATCCTTTGCGGGGATCTTATTTGTTGTGGGTTTTGATGATCTGGCGACGTGGGCATGCAGCTGTCGTAGATGATCTGATGGTGTTCCGTTTGAATATCTTGTTGAGTTTGGATCCAGCGGGAAAATGTTGTCGATGAGCTTGGATTGAACGATTTCGTTCCGATGTTGGTGTGGATGGAGACGTTCTGCTGGAAAGGCCGGGTTGTTTAAAAACAAGATCGAGTTACGTTTACGTTGGGGTCGTCTGTTGCCACGTTTTCTTCTGATGTGATCTCGTTGTACCGCTGGTTTTTTCAGGAGCGTCGTTTGTAGAATGCTGATGCGCCGTGTGTGAGTATCTTCTGTTGTATGGGGAATATTGATATACGTCTACTTATGGAGGCTGGTAGGTTCTTGATGATGTTTGGTGGGGTGGTGGTTGGTAGGAGAGAGCGTGTGGATGTAGCCTGGTCGGTCGTTGGTTTGCGGTATTGGTAGTATTTGCGTGATGTCAAGGTTGAGGTGGAGTGATGTCGAGGAGAGTTGGTGACTTTCAGTTTTGCAGTCGATGGTGATGTTGGGGCCCGAGATCTGGGAATGTCTTCTTGCCATCTCCATCTCATGCCGCCCTCTACGACCACCAACGTCCGCAACACCGTTACATATTCTCCGCATCAACCGAATAGCAGCCAGTTCTCTGATGATCGCACAAGCGTGAAACTCCGAGTAACAACTACCGTTCCAGCCAGGGTTCATCAAGTTATATCGCTCTGTTTCAGCCATTGAGCATCTGCATGGAAGATAGTCTCTCGCTAGATGAACGCTCCTGTATTCAGTTGTGGCGAGCACTCTTGGCCACTTGCAAATGTATATCAAGGGAACACCCAACGCAGGCTAACCTCAGCTATTCACTGAAGAATATACCCATAGCACCAGCGAACTCGTATAAGAAAAGTTCATCGAGAAAGTTGAAAGTCTCCTCAACCTCATGAGATGGAAAGCCGCTTCTTCTGAAGAAAGAGAATAACGCGACGACGGCTACGACGTGGGGTGACTGGGAAACACTATGGACTTAAGAGCCGCCGGTGCCTTCCACAAATCGCGGATTTAACGCATTCGAAGAGACTGTATAACTCATCGACAGCATAAAATTTCTACCTACCAGCTACGAATTCCAGACCAATTAAAGAAGGACATCAATCCATTATACTCCGACGCAATATACATCCCCGCCGACCGACACCACCCTGTATAATGTGAGCAACACCCTGCACGAAAAGCTCCTTCGAGAGATATCACTAAGACACTATCACCGCGACACACAACTACGGCGACCAATCAACACCGAAGCCAGATACCAATCGCGAAGAACTTGCACCGCAAGATAGAATGGACAACATGGCAAAAAGACAAGCATCATCACGCTTAAAAACCACAAAGAAGAATTTTGCCAACAAGGTTACCATGCAGACTCTAACCGCCAAAAGCGAAATCAACTCATTAGTAAATCCATTCTCGACAGAATCAACCATCACAATCAGATCTGCAACTTCAGTCACATGGCTCAACTCGACCTCAGTTTAGAAATGGTTCCAGAAATTGAAACAAAGACAAGCACACCTTCATCATCTTCGACATCATCGACTTTACTCATCCATCACGAGGACCTACTCAAGAAAGCACTGCGTTCGCCAATAAATACTCGCACATCTCCAGGCAGGACACCGGGACATCATCCCTCCATTCCATAAGTCGCTTCTATTCGACGGCGGCAGCCCTTGGAGAAAAGAGAAATAATACTTGTGTCGTAAACAAAGAGAAATAATGACTTGTGTCACGACCTGTTCGACGTCACCATGGGCAGTTTCGACGGTGCTTAGGTTTGTGACCTCAGTCGGCTTTGTACATCCTACCACATACTATCCAAGAATTCGACAAGGGGAAATTGGACTCTACAGAGACGACAGGGCTTAGCAGTTTTAAACAGAAAACATCCGGGCACCGCATCCGACAGATCATGAAAGATACAAAAGACATTCAAGAGAATCTCGCCCCTCAACATCACCATCGCTGCACACCTGAAAGATCACCAACTTCCTCGCATCACTCTCAACTGACGGAACCACCTTTCAGACTAGATTCAACCACCACAAGACATCCTTCAGACCGAAAAGCACCAGAACATCACGAACTCTCCAGTACGTGTGGCAGCTCAAGAACAACAACCAACCCTACTACATCACATGTTTATGTTCTCGTAGTCCCCACCAGCGCGCTACCCGACGACATGTCGTCACTTTACTATCCCCATGCTTCAAACCCAATAACTTCGGACCAAACTCGCTGCCTCACCGAGAAGCTGGCTAT
This sequence comes from Ophioderma brevispina, assembly GCA_023653785.1. Classification (NCBI taxonomy): domain Eukaryota; kingdom Metazoa; phylum Echinodermata; class Ophiuroidea; order Amphilepidida; family Ophiodermatidae; genus Ophioderma; species Ophioderma brevispina. Next base: position 11,967 of record JAMKCH010019030.1, on the reverse strand, counting down.
TATCAATGCCGACAAACGCACACTACTCAACAAGCGACCCGAACCGATATCCACGTGCCGTCCGCCATGAGAACAAATTCTACTTATCAAACCACTCCAGCATCACCAGTAGGATACGACGTTACCATACCTCTCCGCCGCCCGCAATTTTTGTCACTTCCCTCTCATGCGCCCTCTACGACCACCAACTTCTCTCCTCCGGTACGCCCGCCCCAACAGCCCGCTATTAAATCTCCGCATCCACCGAATCGCACCAGTTGTCTGATGATCGCACAAGCGTGAAACTCCGAGTAACAACTACCGTTCCAGCAGGTGTCATCACTTTATCTCGCTCTGCCAAGCATGAGACACTCTGCATGAAGATAGTCCCTCCGCGCCTATTATATATATATATATATATATATTATTATATATATAATATATATATATATATATATATAATATGCAGAAATCTATGAGTCGCTTTTTAAAGCTGACCAAAAAAAAAAAAACTAACACTTTTAGGAAAAAAATGCATCCTTAAAATCTTCTCTGTCCCTTTTAAATTCGAGATTTTATAGGCCAAAGATGCCATTTATATATGAATCGACGAATTCTTAATCAAACACTGCACATCTTTAATCATGATTAAATAAATTACAAGGTTCGAGTTGGCACGACGCCCGAGCGGTCGAGTTGTACTGTTTCACGCAAGGTCGAGTTGGCATTGACGGTCGAGTTTGCTTATCGGTCGATCTGGGTATGGCGGTCGCCTTTGGTTGTCCGTCGAGGTGGATGACCGTCGAGTTGATATCGGTCGAGTTTGCAGTCCGTCGAAGTGACTGACATTCGGTCCATCATTACGTAAACAAACAGCCTGAAAAAAGCACTTTGTCGATGATTTCGCCTGGGGCCCCTCGGTTATAAAATGATCCTTACACATGATCCAAGAACATCGTCAGGTTTGTGTTTTGTCAGAAAGTTTAAACCGTTGCCCTAAGATGAAAATAAGAATCAATTCTAATATGGCGGTAATGAATGATCGACGAAGTGGTGACCGTTTCAAAATCCGGGGGCGTTTAATATCACATAACGCAGCAATATTGCGCCACCAGTTCTAATATTTTTTTGATTACTCCCACCGGGTATTAAATAGGAACTTTGATCTTGGTAGGTCCGAAACAACAACAGCGTCCCCAACTCCGCTAGGTTTTTTTGGGTATTGGAATCAGATCACCGAAAATAAGCGTGTTTCGTGGCCGATTGTGGGGAAATAAGTTACCATGTACAACTTGTAAACTGAGCATCCAATGGATACATCATTTTAATATGGCCAGTTACCGATAAATAACGGACGGTGAAACGAAGGTCTAACACACTAACTACAGAGTTTTCTGGACGATTTTGTAGGAGGTTGCTTCGCAAGTCACAAAAAAAAACAACACCACGATTTCCCTATCTTACCTTACCCAGAAGGTGTGACGATAAATTAACGGCGGGCCTAGGCCTTCAATACAGCAGGTCTCCACAGCCTTTTTAAGCCTTACAGAACTCTCTGACAAACCCTTGTATCACCCAAAGACAAAACACCAGAGGAGAAACAATCAGAAGTGGTCTATGAAATCCACTGTAAAAGCAGCAATGTTTTCTACATTGGGGGAAATGGGCCTTACGTTGAGAAAAAAACTGAAGATAGAGTTACAGCTCTGAGTTCCAAATCCAGCGGGTTAACTACAGTTAATTGTAGTTCAGAAAGCACAGGTACGGTATATCCTGCGATGACCACTTGCTGATAACGGATCCAAATTGTGTGTACACCCTGTGATATGCACCGACCATAGGCAATGAATGTGCGCTAATGTCGTAATCATTGCCTGTGTGCTAGCGAAGGAAGATTTTATGTGTATTGGCCAAAGTGGCCAAAAAAGACCACTAGATAACCACTGATTCAAAAGCTTAGATTTCGGCCAAAATGTGCATATTTTGTGATCCGCATGTCCCCTTGGCCTATATATATATATATATAGAAATTTTATAGGTATTGTATGACTTATATTGCATGTCCGTTTTTATCTGTTCAGCTGTTCAGGGAATTTGGAATTGGATCATTTCCGTCCTCAAACCGACATAAATTACAGCCTTATCTAAAACACCAAGGCCCACCCAGCTAACAATATGACGTTTTTAAAACGTTTTAAAAACGTACCACTTACGTTTTCTGGACGTTTTGATAATACGTTTTAAAAACGTAATTTTGTGGAGGTTATTTGACGTTTTAAAAACGTAATTCGAAAACGTTTTAAAAATGTTTTAAAAACGTTTTAAGAACGTAAAAGACGTAAAAAGGTTTAAAACCTTTCCAAAAGAAGTGAAGACATAAATAAAACCTGCAGAATACGTACTGCACGTAAATTGAACCAATGAACGTTTTAAGGACGTCTTACAAACGTACTGGAAACGTGCTTAAAACGTAAGGACGATTTAAAACCCTTTCTAAAACGTTATGAGAACGTCCAAAACATTTGATTAACTGCCTAATTAAACGCTAATAATTAAAGAAAAAAGGTAATGGGTACTATATAGACGCTGTCTATTGCAAGGAAATCTATATCAAGCATATTACGCAAGTTGATTTGATAGACACAAATTACTCACTTATCTGTATTGGGAATTGAACCTGGGACCTTTAGCATGGAAGACCAAACACTTAACCACTACACCAGCTAGGCGACTGACACTTTGAAAGGTAATTTCTATTTATATAGGCTGGACGTGTAGCAGAAGAGTGGTTGTAATTGAACCTGGGACCTTTAGCATGGAAGACCAAACACTTATAACCACTACACCAGCTAGACGACTGACACTTTGAAAGGTAATTTCTATTTATATAGGCTGGACGTGTAGCAGAAGAGTGGTTGTATCTTTTTTTTTTAAAGTGAGTGATCTATTAAGTGACCCATTTCATTACCACTGAAATTTAGACACCATCTGTGCTGACAGAATTAAATGCGCACATTGATAAATAATGACATGGCTTAAACTAAACAAAATAGACTATAAGAATGTTGCGATTTCGTTTTTCTATATATATGTTGGTTTTGTTAGTATTTTGCAAACGTTATTAGGACATTTTATTACGTTTTGGTAGAGTCATCATGATATCGAATTTATGTTACCCCTAACCCTATAATGTGACATGGGACGTTTTAAAAACGTTTTAGAAGGTCTTATAAGACGAAGATGTAGACGAACCCAGAACCTAGCCAAAACGTGTTAAAAACGTTTTACAAGGTTTTATAAGACGAAGACGTATTTTAGCCTAACCCATAACATCCCCAAAATGTTTTAAAAGCGTATTTACCAGGGCTTATAGATTGATAGATGAATATGTAATAGCCTTATTCAGAACATAGCAAAAACTTTTAAAAACGTTTTTACAAGGTCTTATTAGACCAATAGACAAAGAAGAAATAAGCCAATCCAGAACGTAGCCAAAACGTTTTAAAAACGTATTTACCAGGTCTTATAGACGAAGATGTAATAGACGAATTAAAACCTTGCCAAAACGTTTTTACAAGGTCTTATAAGACGAAGACGTAATAGACGAATCCAGAACCTAGCAAAAACGTTTTATAAACGTGTTTACAAGCTCTTATTAGACGAAGACGATGTGGACCAATCCAGAACCTAGCCAAAACGTTTTAAAAACGTATTTATCAGGTCTTATAGACGAAGATGTAAATAGACGAATGAGAACCTTGCCAAAACGTTTTTAAAACGTTTTTACAAGGTCTTATAAGACGAAGACGTAATAGACGAATCCAGAACCTAGCCAAAACGTTTTAAAAACGTTTTGTGTTTGCTGGGCAACGTGCACCAAATCGGGGTAAATTACTAGTTTAGTAAGCCTACCTCGCTAGTTGCTACTCGCCAACTTACGGGTCATTAGAATAAGTAAAACTTTGGAAACATGCCTTTTCAAAGATAGCAATTAAACCATCAGCATGGTGCTAAAATCAAGAAAAGTATGGACTGATAATGGTTTTCCTTGAAATAATGTGTGATTCACATTGTATTTTTTATTACTACTAGTTATTATTTAGATAATTTGTGAGCAATTTTTGAACGATTCGTGGTTTGATTCAAACACACTAGCTTTTATTATATAGACACTCACCTGGTATTTTCTTATAAATCCAAAGGGGTGTTTGGAGCAGACCTTAAACTAAGATGTTATAGTTATATCACGTAGAATTCCATTGTGAATGCCATCCAAATACAACGATGAATGCGTCCTTTGTAAAGTACAAAGTGTAAAGTACACTACACGTGAGAGTTGAATGTGTCACTTGCTTTAAAGGAAAAGTCCGATATACACAGTGACGTATTGGGCTATTCCAGATAAAAAATGCCCCCTATAGAGGGCGCCGGAATTCCAGTCTTTTTGTCACTTTTGAAAGCTAGAATTCCAGAATGTCTAATACGGGGTGGGAATTCCAGCCAATTTACTTTTTTCTGTAAAAAAAAGGCCAAGAAAAATTAAAAACAAAAAACGTTCCTTTCAATGGGTATAGAGGGTGACGCAATTCCCGTGTTTTTACGATTTTCAGAGGAATATTCCGGAAAATCAATATCTATACCACTAACCATAATCCTCTGGGAATTCCATGTTTTTTTACATTGGTAGTCTAGGAATTTACGGGAGGTATTGTCTGGAATTCCTGGTAATTAACGGCATGCAGGTAGTGTCTGGAATTCCAGGTAATTAATGGAAGGATAGCCAGGAATTCCAGATATTTTGTGAACAAAAAAATTGCCCTCTATGGGGGAGGGGGGATTTTTTTTATTTGGAATAGCCCATTTGCAAAATTCGCATTTCGAGAAAAACGGCTTTGAAGATTTTGCTCCATACTGTTAATCAAAACATATATTTCAATTAAAGGGCCATGGCCCGATCGCTAATAGTCCCCAGAACCCCAGATTTTACCGACGTGGTGAAAACTTTGGTATCAGAAGAAAGCTACTATTTTTCTCATTCACCCTGTGAAATCTTAGGGCTAAAATATGTTTAGTTTGGAAGTAATGAGCGAAAATGTACTCCATTTTTGGTCGACCAATAATAATTTTACACAGTACTCTATGGGGCTTCCAAATCACGTTTCTAGCTCTCACATTAAAACGGATTAAAATATCGGCGCGAAACTTAACTTCACAGATGAGGTTTGGGGTGAAGGCCATTCTATCAAGATGAAAACTTTATACACTTAATCGGACCATCCCCCTTTAAGACCTTGTGGAAAATCACCAAAGTTACCATTTTAAATATATTTAACTAATCAACTTCCAATTTATTTAGATATGCGAAAAAATAATGTTAAATAAAATACGTCACAATGTGAAAACGACAAAATAGCAATTCCAACATGATAGTAACAAATACGTCGTTATGTGACGCGTTTGTGCGTATACGTCACTATGTGAAAACGAAAAAATAGCAACTACCGTGAACTGAAAAATACGTCGCACAAATACGTCGGTAAGTGAAACGGCGAATACTTCAAAATGAAGATACTATGTTATGTTATGTGATGCGGACAATTTAAGGCCTTGCAAATACGTCATAATTAGTTAATTAATATTTTAATAATTATATGTATGTATATATCGTCACTGGGCAGGAAAAACCTCTATATATGTGCAGTTAACCTTTGACCCCATGCAAATTGTCTTTTATTTTTAGAACAATTTTGACAAGTGATATAAGTAGGGACATGCAAGAGCTATTATCTCTGCAATAATCAGACAAATCCATTGCGGGAATCTTGCCATATAGGCCTACAAAGGTCATGATTTGTATGTTATAGCGCCCTCAATATGCCCATTCTCCATAGAACAACGTGGAAAACTAGAAGTTTAAGAAAAATCATATTTTATTAAAATTTACACAGGATGTACCTAGTGGACTAAATTATCGAATCAGTTGTCAAAACTGTGTCGCCGGTGATTTTTGTTTAATTCGGGTTTTGTCATAATAAATGAGACTTTCAAACAGCTGTGAATGAAAAGCTCCTATATAAAAATAGGCCACACTTTCAAAAGATCCTATGTGCATATTTAATGGCAGCATCAAAACGTCCTATAAGTTCACTCTGGATTCGATCTTTTAAACTAATGCAAAAAAGAGAGCTAGCGTTATATATTACTGTATATTGATTTGAGTACCGTAATTTTTTTTAAATGTGGCCATTAAAATAAATCTTACCTCTCACGGTGAATCGAAAGACTTTTAATAAGGTCTCACTCATTTTGAAATCTACAATATGTGCCGGTATTATACAGAACCTTAACCCTCGTCTACCTGAGCCCGGGGTAGGGTGGTGGTTGCCACCCCTGTTATTTTCGTTACTGAACATCCGATTCCTATAAATTTGGTACCACAAGATAGCTTATTTTTTTTTTTTTTTTTTTTGATTTTCCTTTTGGCATGAAAAATGTCAAGAAACACTGACATGATGTGAGCAAAACAAAATCATGCTATATTTATCTTCATTTTCACGAATCCAGCAACTTTCATCAATCATGCCGAAAACAAACAGGCTAATGCTGAAAAACACCAGATCTAAAGCTGAAGACTACTCAAGATCGAACCCCGGAGACAGCAATGAAACGAACCAGTCAAATTTGACAACTCCGGCGTTCAAAAACACGGCAGACAATCGGAATGATGTCTCGGCTAGCGAGAGTGATAGTGAGTTAGACTTGGAAAGTCTATATGCTCCTTGCTGAAGAAAAAAAAATCAGTACTTGAACCCTTCTCACATGCTCAACGGCATCTTTACCATCCCCCAAGTGTTTGACTCACTAGTTAACGTCGTGTATGATTCGATTGCAGCCAGAGCAAATGACGAGCTTGTACCTCAAATTAAACAAGACGTTTATGAATCACTCTCTATGGACCTGTACCGCAATAAAGTGGATATTAAGGATCTTAAAGTTGAAGTCCAGTAATTGAAGGATGATAAGTCTCTTTTCCTGCAAGCTAGACGATGCCGAACAGTACAGCCGAAGAAACTGTTTGCTTCTCCACGGCGTACCCGAACAGCAAAAGGAAGATACCACTGCCAATTGTATCAACCAACTCAACGCCAACCTCCAGATGTCCTTAACCGCTGATCATATTGACAGATCGCATCGGCTTGGTAAGCCGAAATCATCTTCTGGTGCATCTGACACAAAGCTGTGTCCCATTATTATCAAGGTAACCATCATTAAATCATCTGACCTAGATTCCCTGTAAATTCCATGCAATTTCCATCTTGTGACTTAGTCCAATATACCAAAGTAAAATGCTTCTTGGTTAATTAATTGACTAGCATTAATCGCCGCCTTACATTTTAATCTTTGTTCGGTTTTTATTTTTTAAATGTTACTTTTCACTCTTCAAGTGGTCCGATTTTTTTCAATCTCTTTTTCTTGGCGTAGAGGTATACCAACAAAATATTCCAATTTTTAAATTAAATTGTTCCAGACAAACAAAAATGTGCATCGCAATGGCCGAAAGAACAGAACGTATAATCATGGTTTGGTCGACCACATTTTGGGACCGTTTTGGTTGTACTATAGTTGGCCATTTTAGATAATAAGGCTGCTCCGTTTCTATTGCTTGACATTACTATTGGGCCATTAGAAACTTCTGTAGAGCATGTTTGTGATGTTACCATGCTTGAGATCCAAGTTGGCGTCCAAAATGACCGTCAAAATTGTCAAAGTAAGAAAAGGCATATATTAGCGAACAAATATTAAATGAGAGGGAAAATGAAACCATGAGATACTTTTCTAGGGCCATTACAATCTAATGTGAAGCATGTTTGAATTGTGTTTCAGATCCAAGGTGCCATCTGTAATGGCAGCCAAAATGTTCGAATTATAGGAAAAGATATTGGCAATACATATTAATAAAAGTGGAAAAGAAACAAATACTTTTCTAGGGCAAGGTTCTTGTCTGTGCTTTGTTGCTCCAGCAGTGAGCAGACCAAGAGATGTTCCATTGTCTGTGGTACTGTTCCACAACCACAGATAATGTCCTGATCTGCTTCCAGGAACCCCCACTTCTGCAAGGAAACCTTAGATCAACTTGGTCGATACCAAGTCTTTCTTTCCACAAGGCGACTCTCTTAAACCCCTTTGAGACTGTTTCAAGGGGTCTGGTGGAGCAATTCCTGCTAGAATGTATAAGTTGTCGGCTGGAGTTGGGCGAAGACATCCTGTTATAAGCCGGCAGGAGGCATTTAACGCTGGATCAAACTTCTTGGCATGGGTTGATCTTTCCTATACACTGCAGTCATACTCTACACATTAGCAACACATGACGAGTGTCGTCGATCTTAGGGTATGGGGCGAGCACCCCATCTTGTGCCAGGTAAATATTTTCACATCCTTTCTGGTCATTTTAGCGAAAAAAAATGTGAAGATAGTACTTTCACCGGGGTTAGGGTATGCCGTCAAAATCGAAGGGTGGGGGTAGGGTAGTTGGTACATTTTAAAAAATACTCTGTACAGTATGGCTCTATAACTCTATAAAACTAGTCATTTGCCATCATTTGCAGCCAAAAATTGCATGAAAATCTGGATGACCGCATGGAAATTTGATTTTTGCCTATTGTCCATGGACATTCACAATTTCCGACTCGCGAACATGACGGTATTATGACGCCATGCTAGTTATGTTGGTATTTATTTTGATATCAAACAATGGGTGCTTTATAAGGAATTCTCGAGATGGGCGGTACCCATCCCGTGTAACAAACAAGACTTGGTAAGACGAGGGTTAATAAAAACAAACATCGATACAGTGCTTTAGAGAAAGAAAGACCGAAATACAGAAAGAGAGAGAAAGAGAGAGAGAGAGAGACAGACAGACAGATAGACAGACATAGAGACAAAGGGAAATAGAGATTATATGCTAGGTAATTTATTAACTTAAAATAATATCAGAATATTCCTAAAAGTATCAGTTTTCTTGACATTGTCATAATAATAATGTTCTTGCAATGGAAAATTTAAAAGAACGTCGTTCCGACGACTAGTCGGTAATGGTTTTCTTAAACAACAAACCAAAACTATTAGCCATGGATAAGTTCGTTAATGGTTTGTGACAAACCCACTGCATTGATAGCGGTCAGTGTCATATAGTAATCTGTCAAAGCTTCTAAATTCGACACAGATACTTCTGTTCTCAGTGTCTCCACCCATTGCATGACGTCACTGCCACCAAATCTTGTCCCCAGTGAGATCTCGTACACCAGCAGGGAATCGGAGACAAATGTGCCGTCCCAAGAAATGGTTAAAGTGGCGTTGTTTCCCCAGCTCAGTGAAATTCTTTGACCTTAATGATGTAAAGATGAAAAAGAAGATGTAAGTCACTACCTCTTTTTCTAGTGTTAAGCAGAATTATTCTATTCATGAAAATACAAGGTGGTTAACACGATAACCTAATTTTGTCAGCAATGTTTAACCACTTTCCAATATTATTTTCAAATTTTACACGCATAGACGTTTACTTACAAGTAGTGAAAAATCGAAGAAATCTAATTTCAAAGCCATGGAAAGGAATTTATTTCTTATTCGCTATGTTTTTACCATCTTATTGTGTCTATTGTTTTGATCATCTTATTATGGCTATACATCAATTTCCTCATTGCCAATATTGATCTAAGATATTTCTCCTTTTCATTTATTTATGACTTAGAAAGTTTAGAAAATTTAAGATTTCTTTTCGGTACTGTATATAAAAATATATGTTTCAGGCATGATTTTAATTTACCTGCTATTCCTGGGATTTCAGTCACCACGTTGACAGTATGCTCTACAGGGATGCTTGCAAGCTCAGCGTAGTTCACAGCCCTCACACTTACTTTATAGGTACCGCCTGAAGTTAAGGATAACCCACTAAATTTAGCAGTTGATGTACCATCGTTTCCGCATATTCTCCAATCGGCGTTGACGATAAGTGGGCCTGTGATTTTACACTGAAACAGCGGGAATTTGAAACACAACATCAACCAATTTTGCTATTTTCAAGATGTTTATTTTAATAAATCACACTTTAATTATTGTTATCGCATGTGACGAGTGGTCCGCCGTTATCAATTGGTCGGTCTTGTAAAGACCAGCTGACCAGTCTTTGTACGCTGAACTCGTGCTGTCGTTTACTCTGCTCCCTCTACTTTTTACCAGCACTCACAATATGTTTATATTCGTCGTTGTAATAAGGTTGTTGTTAAAGGGTCATGGTCCGATCACCAATAGCCTCGCTTCAAGAACTTCAGATTTTACCGGAAGTGGTCACAATTCTGATATCTGAAGGAAGCTACTATTTTTCTCATTTACCCCGTGAAACTTTATGGAACTTGTAAACTCGCGTTTTTAGCCCTCACATCAAAACAGATCGAAATATCGGCGCGAAACTTTACAGATGTTTTATTTTATGGTGAAGGTCATTATATCAAGATTAACATTTTATATTCTTAAATCGGGCCATCCCCCTTTAAGGTATTATGAAATTAGGTTGTAGTTCAAGGAAGGGATTTCGGGGCGGTAAACACTTAAAACGCATAAGCCCTCATTTAATTACCAATCGCCGGGGGATCTCTAATTTAATGGGTACTATTGATTTTTCCAACTTAATTGCTATCCCAACATCAAGCCATTTAGTTCCTATTAATTCGTCTACAAATATGAGTCTGGAGAGTATGGCTAATGCCGAAAATGTACGTCACCTTAGATCAAAGTTTAATAATGTTATTATTGGTTTCCGGTTTCCAAAGGCAAACGCTTTGCTAATCTGAAGGTCCACAATTGGAATAATCGTTCCATATCCAACAAAACAGGCACATAATTGGACCATGTCATTGAACATGATGTTCATAGCAACATGAAACATGGCTTGCCGAGAATGATCCAGTTGTCATAGGTGAATGTAACCCACGAAACTATGATTCCATCAACCATCCCCGTGGAAGTAATGATGAACATGGTGGTATTGTTGTTTTGTTTAAAAAAATGTAATTTCGCAGCCTTTTTCACTGGTTTTGTAACATCAACTTTTGAACATATTTGCGTCCCTGACAAAACTCAGTCTGTTTAATTTGCTGCGGTGTATCGGTCCAAATCGATCACTACTCATGACCTTACTTCTGTTTTTGACCGAGTTTGAGCTATACTTAATATGTCTTGATCTTTGAAAGTTTGTAAATATGGATTTGTTAGTAATCTATAGTATAGTGTATTTCATGTTGTATATTGTTGTATATTAATTTTGTATTTGAAGTATTTGTGGTAGGTGCTGTTCTCTGTAGAACAATACATAAATGCCCTTATTATTATTATTAACCAACTTAAAATAAGTTTATATGTTTCGTGTTGATATGAGAATGCAGTCCTACATGTGTATATGTTTTCTCTTCATACACATTTTGTGCTCCTGAAATGTGGTTTGTTAATAAGAAATATACTTCTTCAAAGAGTACGCGGGACAATTGACCCAATCTATGGCCTACCTGATAGTATTGGATACCATACACATCAGCAAACCCTTGCCAAGATACCTGAATGCGATTGCTTTGTGATTGGAACATTTCTCGAACGGGGTACTCTGTAGTCGATGTGCCTAAGATATTTACAAATGCGCCAGATGCATCTGGGGCTTTAGTGACAATGGTAATGCCATCCGAAGAAGCTTGCGAATAATGATTGGCAAAGTTTTGACACCAGACAGTTGCATAAACCCTCTGCCCATCGCTGATGTTTCTAGGTAGTTGAACGAGAAGACCTGTTGCTGACGCATTTGAATGTCGGGTGCGTGGTAGTAACTCAGAGGAACTCGGTTGTAAACCTAGTAGAATATAAGAAGAAAAGATTAGATATATTTAGGGTAAAGTTCCAATTCCTAGCTAGAACTGCGTAATAATTACCTGTTCCGGAAGGTTA